>JAODAL010009978.1:0-62500 GCA_025379985.1 Phyllomedusa bahiana
AAAAAAATTTATAAAATTTTTTGGGGTTGAAAAAGCGGTTTTTTTTTGTGACACCAGCAAAACAAGCTTTTTAACCCTGGATGTAAATTGCGCAATAGAATTCAGCAGCCAAAAATGAAGTGGTATTTGTATTGTAAAAACGCTGTTTCTTTAAATGAATACACCAGGAACTGGCTTAGAGCCCACTTGGCTATTGAATGTATATGCAGCTGCAGTGGACGCACACGGGATTTCAGTTTCCAATACCCCAAAAAATCAGAAATAGAACATTCAGAGAACAGTCTCTGAGACAAGCTGAGACACCCCACAGAAATCGCTGTATAAAAATCAGTTCTTCAGAAAGCGCTATCACCCGCAGCAGCACCTTCCCTATCAGTACAGTGAGAGGAGTGTGAGCTCCCAGCGGCGCGCTCGGTCTTATATAGTGCGGTGACGTCACAGAATCCCGCCGGTCTCTGATTGGCTTCATCTCTGCACATGTCATGCAGGCTATGCCCTTCTTCCTCCCAGAGTGCTTTGCCCCATGTAGCGCCATGTGCTCGCAGCCATTTTATCAATCAAAAGCACACTTCGTTCACCCGAAGTACCCCAAAGTTCGACTTCGGTCCGAACCGAAGTTTTCCTGAAATTCTAAACGAATTCCACTTCGTTAGAATCAATTCGCCCATCTCTAGTTGTATCGTTACAAAGATCATGTCTCAGATTATGGGGACAGTAAAAATAAGCACTTTTGTAATTGGGTTGCATTACCTCAGTCACTTGGTTTAGCAGATGTGAGCTTTTCTGTGAACCTGTATTCAATTTCTGCTGCTGCTGGTCGGGACACGCCCCCTGGATGGATCCCGCCCCCCCCTAGACACGCCTCCCGCACTGTGATTGGCTGACTGACATTTCATTCAGACTGTTGGGACACGCCCACAGACAGGAAACGCCCTGGACACTCCCCCTGCGCTGTGATTGGCTGCCTGCACACTCTGTGCTTACTCCCCTCTGAGCTGTTGAAACTGAAAGTAAGAGAGAGAGGGCTGCTGGCTGTAAACTCATCTCCCAGCTCTATGGTGAATGGTCTGGGTAATTACTTACTGTTAACCTCATAGATCCCCTAATATAACACAGTGTTACATCCTCTGTTCCCTCCATATACCACAGTCTTCTGCCTGCTAACAGCAGGTGGAGGGGGGGTAGTGTGCATTTCTCACATGTGTTTCATCAGTTCAGGCTGTGTGTATAACTGTTTATAGCCCAGCAAGGAGCTTGTGGAGCCTGAAGGCTCTGCAGACAAGAGAACATTGCAGGGGGCTGCATAACTGTCCAGACATCCTTCCTCTTCTCCTGCTTCACACACAATGAGGATGTCACAGGACTTCAGTGAGGAGAGGCACAGCTCCTGGCAGGAGAGACACGTCTGCTGAGAGGAGAGACTCGCCCCTAGATTTCAAACTCAATCTCATAGATTTAGATCAACAGTTCAAAGGATACAACCCATTTAATTTTTACTACATTAAATTTGAAATTTATTTTTGCTACTCTCACTCTTTATTCTACATACAGCAAGAGCCAACATACCACAGGTCTTGCTGGGACCTGTTATCCAACAAGCAAGATCACTACCATAGTTTCTATTTAATGACATGCTATTCTAATGACTTTTCTTTTCTTTTATATCTATAGCCTTTTTACATGTTTGGCGCATTACTAATGCGCCTAAGCTCCACAATGTTGACCTAACACTTAGATGGGTGCGATCGAACTTTAGACTCCATACATAAGTGCACAAAATCCACTTTCATACATTCAGGCGCATTATACACTGAAAACGAGAATCGACAATTCACTTTGAAGCGCCTTCTGTCATACATGTCTCCCTTAATACTTATAGCGTACTTGACCAGTAGGGGGGCACGATTGTTTGTCTTATATATAGTGTTGAGCGATTTTTATCGACATGATGAAATCGGCAAGGTTTTATGGTGATCGAAATTTTCCTGATTCCATGTCGATTATTAAGGTTAAAATCTGTGCACTCATCTATTTAAGATTCGCGCCTTTTTCGGCGCTTCCTGTAATTTGGCGTCTTGCAAATGAGATTACAGAATAGAGCAGGGTGGATGGATGTGTGCGACGTCATTACTGGGATGTTGTATGGTTGCGATTGGCTGGAAACATTCCATGAACCTCGTTTTACATTAGAACAGCTTCTGTTTCAGCTCAGTGTCTCTCAGGTCTCATAGGGATAGGACCTGCGCTCTGCCTGTTGGCCAAACAGCTCAGGAAATTAGTCTATTTCTGCACAGAGAAACTCTACTATTAGCTGTGATTCCTTTCCAATTTAGTTAGATTAGCAGATTTGAACATTTTATGTAGTTAGCTAGGAGAATTTTAAAGCAGATCTACCACTGAAAATTCAGGCGGTGGAGCGGGGGGGGTGGGGGGGGGCGCGTGCGAACCCCCAAAGACATCCTCTATCTATAAAGAACACTGGATTAAAGTTCACCAAAACTTAGTGTAGACATTGTAGTGGAAGATCTTGAATAATTAACTGTTTGCTATTGAAAATATTTCCTGGAATATTGGGCGCCTGAACTTATATTGGATAACATCATTTCTAGTAACTGCAGGTCTCTTTGTTAGCTGACAAAACTCCACTTTTATTTTCAGTATTCATTTCAGTTAGGTGTTAAATTTTTACCCATTACACCTGTGGTCTGTTGATATATTCCACCTTGCACTTAATTACAACCAGCTAATCTTGTAGTCAGCAACAGGTTGTTGTTGCCAAAAATAAGTGTATCGTACGGAAAACCATCAAGTTCGTGTTTTTTGACTTTTGCGCAAACCAGCACTGTACATTGACGCAGGCATTCTACGTAAATCTTAAAACAGCAATTCTTTATTCACCTCAGGCAATTGAAAGGTGCAAAAAATACAGTTTATTATATCATAAACCTAACAGTTAGTGTTTTTTGACTTTTGCGCACCAGCACTGTTCATTTGACGAGCATCTACGTAAATCTAAAAACACCAATTCTATATTCACCACAGGTGAATTGAAGGTGCAAAAAATTACAGTTTATTATATCAAAACAAATCAGTTACATGTTTTTTGAATTTTGCGCACCCAGCACTGTTCATTGACGGCAGATCTACGTAAATCTTAAAACAAACTATTCTATATTCACCACAGGTGAATTGAATGGGCTGCAAAAAATACCGTTTATTATATCAAAAACATAACAGTTACGCGTTTTTTGACTTTTGAGCACCCAGCACTGTTCATTGAACGCAGCTATTTAGTAAAAATCACTTAAAACAGCAATTCTATATTCACAACTGGTGAATTGAAAGGTGCAAAAATACCGTTTATTATATCAACAAACATAACAGTTACGTGTTTTTTGACTTTTGCGCACCCAGCACTGTCATTGACGCAGGCAATCTACGTAAATCTTAAAAACGAGCATTTCTATATTCCTCAGGTGAATTGAAGGTGCAAAAAATACCGTTTATTATACCAAAACCATAAACGATAGTGTTTTTTGGACTTTTGCCCAGTCAAGTTTTGTTGATAGCGCCTTGCAGTTAATTTGAATCCAGCAATGTTGTTTTGGATTAGGAGGATTTGTGAATAGCTGTGATTTGACGTTTTTAATAAGAGTCTTTCCAAAACTATTCCATACCTTCTCAAATTTTTAGATTCTGAAAATGGGAGCTGAAATTGCAGGTGGTAAGCGAGCAAAGAGGGGGGTAGAACATGGGGTAGAGGTACGAGAGAAGGTGCTCATTCAGTGCTTGGCGGACAACAAGCATGCCAGCGGATCGTCAGTTGCAGGACCGTCAGGCTGTCATCGCTGGTGTCAGGGCCCTGTGAATCTAAAGTAACGAACATTCGTCGCCAATCTGTCCTTCAGTGGTTAATGCAACCTGCATCTAGATCATTATCCACCTCGTCCTCGCAAGTCACGGCCACAAATGTCGTCATCCGGCATCATCGCATCCGTCAACATGAGCAGCCCAAATGTCAACTCGTGTACCACACTGTGGATATTTCCATTTCTGAAGACCTCTTTGATGACAAAATGCGGTTGGGGTCAGTAAGGCATGGTAAAAGATCAAGAGCAAAAAAGGATGATTTTCTCTGCTCTGACGCCCCCAGTTACTGAGCCATCTGAGGAGATGAAGGAAGCCGGTCAATCCGGACAAAATCCCGGGCGGTCGGCAACGCCTTGCAGTGCCCCTTGGTGGTAGCCGGCCGCTTCTGGATGCAGAATAGTCAGGAACGACCAAGTCCAACTGTGTTGATGATGATGATGATGACGGACATTGCACGGGGGGGCGGGGGTGGGATCATCGTGGTCTTTTCCGCAGAATTTGCTTGCGAGAAGCTTCATCAGTGGATGAGAGGAAGACGATGGGGTGAGTGTCAATAGGGTCCCGCCACAAATAAGGGAGAGGGCGGTTCAGAGTCGCTGTTATTGATTCCGCCATGCCACGGTCAGCGCTACCCCGATCCTCGCTTATCGCGTCAAAAAGGTCCAGGACCTCTCAAGCCTGGGCTTTCTTTGATCAAGCCTATGATTCACCCAGCGATGGCATATGCCGCACTTCTGCCGTAAACGCATAAGTAGAGGCATGAACCTTAAGTGGTTTAACCACCACACCAACATGTCTAGTAACATGGCAGCGATTGCATGAGTTGAAATGGAGGGAACACTTGGCCAAAAAGGCAGACGACGCGGGCCTCAACCACTGTCACAACCCTCTGTCTCGCCGCCTCCTCCTCCACCACCAAGCGTTCCTCAGTGCCCATGTCTCTCAGAGTCATGATCAGGGATCAGCCTCCGTTCAGCCTCCACCGGTCGCCACGAGTACCACCAGCACACCAGAGACCCATCCTACCCTTCTCCTTCCGCACAGTTTGACGACCTGCATGCCGTTACAGCGGCCAGTCTAGCAAGCCAGCCTTTGTCTTCCTGGTTTGGGAGCAGCAGAAACACTTTAACCCAAACCACATTCCCAAAGCCAAAAAGCCTGAGTCGGCATTGCAGGGCTTTTGGCCTCTTGGTAATTGTTGCCTTTCCGTCTGGTGGATACGATGGTTCGCCAACGTCATGGCCTCGCTTGACCCCAATTCCAGATTGCCGAGCGGCATTTCTTTGCCAGAATTGCCATCCCTGACCCTGGCCTAGCACGTGTCATCTAAAATTTCATGGCGTTGTCTGCATCTGTGTCCGGGAAAAAGTCCATCTCACCACCGACACATGGATAGTAAGCACGGCATGGCCGCTATATCTCTGTGACAGCTCACGGGTGAGTGGGTGGATGCTCTGGGGGTGACGTGGCTCTCAGGCTCGGCGCACGCTCTTCAAAAACCGCAGGGATGGTTGCAGGCTCTTTCCCCCAAGGTCCTATGGTGGCATCACGTGCCCAGAGGACACAGGCCGTGTTGAATTAATCTGGCCTTGGAGACCGTCCACACACAGGTCAGGAGCTGTGGACGGCTCTTAAGCTACTCAGACCGAGCGCAGGCTGGGTGGACCAAGACACCTTGTGCCAGGCAAGGTGGGTGTGCGAGAAAGGGCGATATTCGGCTGGCCGCCTTAAGATCGGTAGGATGTGCACATCCCTTGCCTGAGCACCATGAATGAACCTGTTGTCCAGTAATTTCTAAAGTAGCTACCCGGGGCTGGACTGCCTGCTGAAAGAGGATCGAGGTCTGATGTTGCACTTCCGCCGGTTCGCACCCTGCTTCGTCCCGCTGGCTGCGTTGCAGCGTCAGCTCGCCTCCCCGCAACCGTCTCATGTTTGAGCGTGGCAACACACTGGTATTTCCACCCTCCACATGCTCCAGCGATTGTGGCAGCTGCG
The DNA here is from genome assembly GCA_025379985.1 of Phyllomedusa bahiana. Lineage (NCBI taxonomy): Eukaryota > Metazoa > Chordata > Amphibia > Anura > Hylidae > Phyllomedusa > Phyllomedusa bahiana. Next base: position 5,866 of record JAODAL010009978.1, read on the forward strand.
CATATGCCATTAAGCAGTACAGCGAAGTGACACATGGCCTGACAAAGGCAGCGGTACGGACCTCGGGGTGTTGAACCACCGTAAGAGTGGAGGCAGGTGAAAGAGTCTGCACCATCCTTGCCAGTTTTGAAGAAGCCACAAATTGGTCATGCGGACGATTGCCTTGAAGCATGAGCTTTGTGGTGATTTTTCTTTTTTTTGGTTCTGGAATCGATCGTTGGACACTCTGAAACAACAGGTCCCGCCAGGACGGAGGAGGTGACGGACACAGATGCGGTCACTGAGCCTTTTCTCCGTCAAATCCGCACAAGGCCCGACAGTTTCTCAATTTCAATTGTCTTCATTATGCAGTGGTTCCGGGGTACAGAGCTAGTGCAAGGTGAGCGCTTCAGCTCTCAGGTGAATCATCTAGGCAAGTAAGGGCTTGTGTTAAGCTGTGCCGGAGTCTTAGGAGGAGGAGGTGGAGGAGGAGGTTTCCTTAGACCACCGATGTTACCGAAGTCCCTGCCTTGGAAAAGAGGTTGGCGCGAATTTGTGGCGGAGGAGGAGATGAGGAAGATCAGTTTGCTAGTGCCCCTCGACCCAGAGGCTTGGAAATCCAAGGCTCCATTCTCAACATGAGTGCTTGGATGCTCCTTTCCTCCAACATGATCCTCGCATAAGGCCATCAAAATGAACATACTGTTAGCTGGGTGCCCAACCCTCCTGGATCCCGGTACAAAATATCAAAATTAGCACTTTCCTTCCACCACACCCAAATAGGAGAGTAAAATTGCAGGAAATGCGAGGACCTTGCTGATTGATTCAACTGGAGCATCTGTTGCGTCTGCTTACGTTCCCCAATGGTCTCGGTGGAAAAAACATCAGCGAGTGACAGCGTAGAGTGCCAAGTAGGCGTAGCGGCAGCAGCAGGCAGGTGCAGAAGTAATGGGTGACCTCGGCATCTTGGTTTACCACCTCAACAACGCATGCATGGCAGGGCACCACATCCAACACACAGAGATCAGTTAGATTCATGGTTGTCACGGACTATCTGCGGTTCTCTAACACCGATGTTTTTGCATGTGTTCCAGGACCCAAATGACTTATGGGTATCCAAAATGGGAGATTGGCTGAGCTGGCTCGTCCAAGCCATAGAGGTTGTTGTCCCGCCCAGCAGCCAGCGTCATATCTGAGCGGACCTTCAGCACAGCTGGTGGAGTCATTACAGACAAACGCATCGGCTTTACACAGATATTGTGATCGTTTGACTTTATCAATGATGAATAGGCATGGATCTCTGATGATGTTGTGGCCCAATTGCGAGTCACCGATTAGTTGCCAGTCTACTTCACATTCCTTTTCAAACAGAAATGGTCCTCTTGAAAAAATTTTTTTTAAAATGATCATATTTTCTTACTGCAATTTTTCATTCTCTTTTCCAAACAGTTCATTTTGCTGGTTTTGCTGTGAGGGACGTAAAAAGGACAGCTAAGGTTTCATGACAACACCGTATTCCAATTACCTCATTTATCTTAAGAAGTTTTCGCATTGTCCATTGGTTTTGAGGTCATGTTGCATGTGAGATACAGCAATATAATCATGGTCCTTTGGAACAGAAATGTGACTTCTAAGTGGTCATTTCTCCCTCACATTTTTAAAAGTGGCTGAGAAGTCATATTTATACTTTTTTTGGGTCATGTTGCTGTGTAGATACAGCTATAATTATGGTCCTTTGGAACGAAAATGTGGCTTCTAAGTGGCAGTTCTCCCTCACAATTTTTAACAGTGGCTGAGAAGTCTTTTTATAATTTTTTGGCTCATTGCTGCTTTGAAATCAGCAATACTACAGGTCTCTATTATAAAAAAAATGTTGGTTTCTAACAGACATTTGTTCTTCAAATTGACCAAATTGGCTCAAGGGTCATGCTTTGAATTTTTGGGGATTTTGCTGTGGACATACAGCGTATATCTACAGGTCCTTTCTATAAAATGTTGTTTCTAACAGACATTTGTTTTTCACATTGACCAAAGTGGCTCAAGGGTCATGCTTTGAAATTTTTGGGGGCAGTTTGCTGTGTCATGCAGTTATACTAAGGTCTATTTCTAAAAAAATGTTGTTTCTTATCCGACATTTGTTCTTATAATTGTCAAGTGGGGCTCAAGGGTGATGGTGCTGTCAGATACAGGAATAGGTAGGGACACTGGTTAATGGGACAATGTTTGCAATTTGACTTGTTTTTGCAAGATCTTTAACATATGCTATCAATCCCTGTATTGAGAACAACCCATTTAATACATTGAAAAAAAAGAGAAACAAAAGACATGGTGGGATTTCCATCCTATTTTTAATATGGGTTTTCTAGAATTAAAGTACTAAAAAAACTTGTTGTACAAAATAGCTGTTAAAAATTCCTCTGAAATGTACAAGGGAGGTACAGGAAAACTTTGACCAGATGTGGTTTTTTCAGAAAGGGCATTTTGGGGTTTGGGGGGGCAAAAAAAAAAGGAAAAGGGAAAAAAGGACAGAGACCATTTCCCCAGCACGTTGAAATTAAAAAGAGAAAAAGAATGCCAAGATAAAGGGCACCCGGGGGGGTAAAAAGGAGGTTTAACCCCCAGTTTTTTCCCAAATGAAGCTCAATTGGTCCCCAATCTTTCGGGGGGGGAAGGCTACCAGGGTTTTTGAGGGACAGGGGGAAAGGCTGGAGTTCTCCAATTCCCCTTCCGCCTCTCTTCGCAAACGTTTTCGTTGCTGCGTTTTTTAAATTCAAAAGGGCCCCCTTTTTTAAACCCGGCCGGGGTTTTTGGGGGGTTTAATTAGGGTGAAAAAAAGGGGGGGTTTTGGGCCAAAGGGGGTGGGTTTTCACCGGGGCCCCAAAAAATTTTTAATTTCCGGCCCTTGGGGTTTTGGCGGTGGCACAAAGGGGGGGGGTAGGGCTTTGTTCCAGGGGGAATATAAAATTTTAAAAAATTTGGGGGTTGAAGATCCTTTTTCCGGCCCCTTTTTTTAAAAGGGGTCATGCAGGTTTGGGGGTCATGCTGTGGCCCAAGGGGCAGGGAAAGGGCAATTTTCCCGTGAAAAATAAAATGGTGGGTTTAAAGGGTCCTTTTTCCGGGGAATTTTTAAATGTGGGGGGGCATGCAGGTTTGGGGCTCATGCTGTGGCCCCGGACAGGAAAAGTCAATGTCCCGTTAAAATAAAATGGTGGTTGAAAAAAACTCCTTTTTCCGGCACTTTTTAAATGTGGGGGTTTATTTCAGGTTTGGGGGCTCATTTCTGTGGCCCAGGACAGGGTTTTGTCAATGTCCAGTTTAAAAATAAAATTTGGGGGTTGAAAGATTTCCCTTTTTTTGGCACTTTTTAAATGGGGGGTTATGAGGTTTGGGGGTCATGCTTTTGGCCCGGACAGGGAAAAGTCAATGTCCCGTTTAAAATAAAATTTGGGGGTTTTAAAAAAACTCCTTTTTCCGGCACTTTTTAAATTTTGGGGGTCCCTGAGTTTGGGGCTCATGCTTTTGGCCCAGGACAGGTTTAGTCAATTGGGCCAGTGAAAAAACTAAAATGGTTTGGGTTTAAAGACTCCTTTTTCCGGGGGACTTTTTAAATTTTGGGGGGGCATCCGGTTTGGGGTTTATGCTGGGCCCAGGACCCGGTATAGTCAAAAGTCCAGTTTTTTAAATAAAAAAGGTGGGTTTAAAGGGCTCCCTTTTTTGGGGACTTTTTTAAAAGTGGGGGTCATCATGCAGTGTTTGGGGCTCATGTGTGGATCCCAGGACAGGGTAGTCAATGTCTGTGAAATAATTGGTGGTTGAAAGACTCCTTTTCTCCGGAACTTTTTAAATGTGGGGGTCATGCAGGTTTGGGGCTCATGCTTGCTGTGGTAAGGACATTATTGTCATGTCCAGTTCAACTAAAATGGTGTTGAAAAGTACTCCTTTTTGCGGCACTTTTTTAATGTGGGGGGTCATGCAGGTTTTGGGGCTCATGCTGCGATTCACTTGACAGGGATTTTCAATGTCAGTTCATAAGTAACATGATGGTTCAAATCATCTGACCTTCTGGAACTTTTTAATGGTGTGGGTGGATGCAGGTTTTAGGGGCCAGGCATGTGGTACAAGACAGGTTTGAAATGGTATGTGATTTTTTTCTGGTGACTTTTATATACCTAGTGTAGTTGCATAAGATGTTGGACGTATCCATTTGACTGTTTGTGGATGTTAATTTCAGCTTCTCCAGACTGTTTGGGTGTATTAATGAAGGTGTTGTTGCTCTCCCATAGCTTTAATGGTCTCATCGCTCAGATCGAGCTCACTATCGTAAAACCTTATCGATTGCGGCCGACTTTCGACTATCGATCAGATCTTCTCGATAGCCAATCGCACAATCTCGCTCCATACACTAGTAGTGAGTGCAACGTATTCGTTATTGGTGCAAGAAGCCATGTGGTTTTTATTACTCATGCACAGAAGAATGTGCATGTTCCAAGTTTTTAGATTTTGAAATCCAGTAGAAAAACCGTGCATTGTAGACTACTGGGCAGATTTTGTATTGAGGTCTCTGGGGATGGTTAGCAGCCAGTTTTTGGATGGTTTTAAAATCCAAACTCTGACTGAAAAAAACGACCTTAAAACCCCTCTGCGCGGGGGATTATGCCTTAGGGTATGTTCACGCAGCGTAATTGCGGCGTGCATTTCACCGCATATTTGCACTTTATACGCGGCGAGATGCGCGCCGGAATTACGGTAATCCATAGCGCTCATAGAGAACTATGGATTACGTCTCGTCCCTCCACTCGTACAATACAATTGTACGGGGAGATAAGTGACATGTCAATTATTCGCGAATAATGCATGTCTATGGGGCCGGCAGGCTGCCACCCCCCCTCCCACCGTGCCTTGGAGTACGCGCGAGCTTCCGAAACACGTGGCGTATTGCGGCACGTACTGTACGCGCAGCAATACATCATGTGAACATACCCTAAGGCTAGGTTCACACGGCTTAAAATGGGCCGTATTTCGGTCCGTAATTACGGGCGAAGTGCGCCCTTTACGGACCCAAAATGGCCCATTCATTACGGTAATTCCAGTTTCTCATGAGAACTATGGATTACTTTTCCTCTCCCCGGGGGGGAATAATTGACATGTCACTTTCTAGCGGCGTATACGCCCCCGCTAGCAGTGATTGTCTATGGGCCGGCGAAGTGCTGGTCCCCCGCTCACTCCCCCGCAACCCCCCCCCGCCCCCCTCCACACAGCGTAATTGCGGGGCGAAATTACGCCCCGCAGTTAAGCCGTGTGAACCTAGCCTAAGGGTACATCCACATGGCAAGGGTTTTCAGTTGGTTTCTCAAATAGTTTTTGGATTTGAAAACCATCTGAAAACCGACTATCAAACATCCCCATAGACTTTACTAGAAAATCTGCTCAGTTCTTCAACTGGGCGGATTTTGAAACTGCTGGCATTCCGAAAAACAGGCGGAAGGTGTGCTATTCAGTGGTTAAGTGGGGACGGCCGAATCTGCAAGCCGCGGACAGAACCGTCCCCCAAAACCATTCAAAAGATGATAAAATACTGGTTGGATTCTTAGACAGGATCCGACTGACATTTTACAACTGCCGTGTGACCATTCCTTCAAGGGTACGTCAAAATATCGGTCGGATTCTGGGATCTATGGGGATGGTTGACAGTCGGTTTTCAGATGGCTTTCAAATCCGAAAACCATCTGAAAATCAGAGGAAAATCCCAAGCTGTATTGACGTACACTAAGGCTATGTTCACACGGCTTATTTTGGGTGGGACGGATTTCGTTCCGTATTTCACGCCATATTGCACGAAATACGGCTGAAATCCGTCCCAGTCATTACAGTAATCCACAGTTCTCATAGAGAACTATGGATTCCGTCTCCTCTCCCTGCTCGCACAATACGGCAAGCGGGGAGAGAGTGACATGTCAATTATCCCGGCGGGATATGCACCGTAGATAATGAATGTCTATGGGGCCGGCGAGCTGCCCCCCCACCGCTGCACGGCACACGGCGTAATTGCGGGAGAAATCAGTCCCCGCAATTACGCCGTGGATAAGCCTTGTGAACATAGCCTAAAAGTTGGAACCGTTTTTGAGTATGTCTGGGGCGCTGAATCTGAAAATGACACCCGTTTTTCCCTATCAGCTCTGGTTTTGGAGATCCGGCATTGCCACCTTACCACGTATCTGCTGCTGAAAGTAGTGCTCACTCCATATTGTACTAAAAAAAAATAGAAAATTCATGGGAAAAAGAAAAGACATAAATTTTAGAACATTTAAAGAACACCTGCAAACAAAAACATGAATGTGCCTGAGCGAATCCATTCATCTGCACTACAGACTTATTCACAAATTCACCACAAGAGCAATGTAGAATCATGGAATCAACATCTCAGAAACTAGAGCTCCTAGAACAAAATGGATGTTATATTTGGACTCAGCAGCGCTCAAATATCCAGAATACGGTCAAAATTTCTAGGCACCTAAAAAAAATTTTTTTATCCTCCAGTGTAATTTATGTCCACAGTGAAATCAGGGGAAAAAAAAAACCAAAAAATTCCCAAAAATAGTGTGATTTAGAGAAATAGATGAACATATACAAAACACATAAAAAGTGATTTGTTTTCAAATTATCATTAAGAATTCCAGCTGGGGGTGTCAGTGGCAAAAAAAAAATAAATACGATTTTTATAACTCGCAAACATTGATGAAAAAAATTATATTTTACTATTGTTTAAAATATAAGCCCCTTGGTATTCAAAAACGTAAATTAGAATTTCTAGAAGCAAAAAATATATAAAACACCTTTGTAAAAAAAAAAATAATAATTTTCGAATATTTTATTGGAATTTTTTTGGACCAAAATGTAGCGGAAGTTATTATAAAATGATTAAAGTGAATTTATTGAGTATATTACAGTCCAAGGGAACTATTAACCAAGTGTGAATTCCAGGAACTTAGAAGCTTTGGATTTAAGAACCGAGAGTGTTCTAATATACAGAAAGAAAAAATGATTCTTTAAAAATTCTGGATGAATTGAATAGAAGCAAAAGGACTCAAACCTATTTTCTATATTTTTGTGTTGTTTTAAAAAAAAAAAAAGATTTTAATGATTTTTTTATTGTTTATTTTTTTTTAACGAGACGACCAAATTGTCTGCACTACAGACTTATTCACAAATTCAGCACAAGAACAATGTAGAATCATGGAATCAACATCTCAGAAACCAGATCAGCTAGAACAAAATGGATGTTATATTCGGACTCAGCAGCGCTCAAATATCCAGAATACGGTCAAAATTTCTAGGCACCCAAAAAAAAGTTTTTTGCCCTCCAGTGTAATTTATGTCCACAATGAAATCAGGGGGGAAAAAAAACAACTGTGAAATTCCAAATAGCGTGATTTAGAGAAATAGATGAACATATACAAAATACATAAAAAGTGATTTGTTTTCAAATTATCATAAAAAATTCCAGCTGGGGGTGTCAGTGGCAAAAAAAAAAAAAACATAAGATTTTTATAACTCGCAAACATTAATGAAAAAAAAATTATACTTTACTATTGTTAAAAATATAAGCCCCTTGGTGTTCAAAAACATAAGTTAGAATTTCTAGAAGCAAAAATTATATAAAACAATGTTTTTTCGAATATTTTATTGGACATTTTTTGGACCAAAATGTAGCGGACGCTATTTTAAAATGATTAAAGTGAAATTTTTTGATATATTTCACCAAGGGAACTATTAATAAAGTGTGAATTCCAGGAACTTATAAAGCTACGGATTTAAGATTGGAGAGTGTTACTATGTACACAGAAATAGAAGCAAAAGGACTCAAACCTATTTTCTATATTTTTTGTGTTGTTTTTTTATTTTTTTTTTACGATTTTTTTTATTTTTTTATTTTTTTATTTTTTTAACGAGACAACCAAATCACCTTTGTAGAAGACACTTTTATGGGTTAAAGGTGACAATTGAAGATGTAGGATTCTCATTTAGTCAACCACTGTGGTCTTCATGCTTGACTGGCCCTACATGTTAAGTCAGCAACACCCAAGGGCATCTACATCTACGAGCTGATGGCAGCTAATCAAGTGGTTAACGATTGGGCAGCGAGATAGTGTAATGATCCCTACAACAGGGTTTATTTTAATCTCGGGGAGTGAGTGTTTTCTAATTCCTTTGACGAACTTTGTTGAGCCATAAACATCTGAGCCAATCTGCATTGTGTGAGGGCCCCAGATAAGAGCATAGCCCTTGACAGATCCTTCTGTGAACAATCTCCGCTCATATTAACACTATGGGGCTTCCTTATCTTGTCAAGTAAAGTCTTAATGATTTCATTATCTTGCTGTTCTCGGTTATACCTGGCTTATATTACATACAAAGGAATCTCAGGTTAAACTGGGGACTGCTGGGAGTTTCATTTAGCCCCTTCCTGATCATAATAATATGAGATTATTTTTTATTTTTTCATCTACATAAACAGGGGCATAGCTATAGGGGGTGCAGAGGTAGCAGTCGCCCAGCAGCCTGAGGGGACCCAAAAGCCCTCCTGCCATATAGGAAGACAAAGAAAAACACCAAAGTAGAGAATACTGGAATAAAATATAACTTTTAATAATACTCACTAAAAGACAATAAATACTAAACTTACCTAACCCTACACTAATCTAAATACACAGAAAAACCTATCCTAAAGAACCCCTACCTATCAGACAAGGGGGAACCCGTCCCAACAAGGACGACCACCACAGGAACCTTATCCTATATACACTATAGCCCTACTTAGCCCTACATTATTTTCTTGGGCAAAGAAAAACAGGGCACAGATAGATAAGCTGCGAAACTGCAGTAAATGTACAACCATTAGATATTTATATGTATCCAATAATATAACTTACTTATCAATAGTCATATGTACCCCTCAAATACACACACCAACGCGTTTCCTCCAATGATATCTGGATTCATCAGGGCCAGATCACACGGAGGGTACAGTTACCAAGGATAAAACCCATTCAGGTACAGAAGTATAAAGCACCATCATAGGAACATTTTTTTCATAATGAAACATGCAAAACAGCAGCATTCTCAAAACAGTTATACATCACCGCCTGTATACTAGTTCAAAGGGGCCCGATGTGCCATGGTTATCTCCTGTGGTAGGAAGGACCTTCCTACCACAGGAGTTGACCATGGTGAAGTTGGCCCTGATGAATCCAGATATCATTGGAGGAAACGCGTTGGTGTGTGTATTTGAGGGGTACATATGATTATTGATGAGTAAGTTACATCTGAATATTATTGGATACATATAAATATCTAATGTTTGTATATTTACTGCAGATTCGCAGCTTATCTATCTGTGCCCTGTTTTTATTTGCCCAAGAATATAGAGTAGGGCTAAGTAGGGCTATAGTGTATATAGGATAAGGTTCCTGTGGGGGTCGTCCTTGTTGGGACGGGTTCCCCCTTGTCTGATAGGTAGGGGTTCTTTAGGATAGGTTTTTCTGTGTGTATTTAGGTTAGTGTAGGGTTAGGTAAGTGTAGTATTTATTGTCTTTTAGTGAGCATTATTAAAAGTTATATTTTATTCCAGTATTTACTACTTTGGTGTTTTTCTTTGTGATATTCTTTGGAGATACGGAGTTGACTTATTTTGGGATACCCAGTCCTTTATCAGTTTGGGATAGTTGTGTTTCCATATAGGAAGACACCAGTATTATAATTAGCGCAGCATAGTTGGGGCGCCGGATTTAACTTTTTGCATTGGGGCCCCAGAGCTTCAAGTTATGCCTTTGTACATAGACATATCAGGGCTCTCCTTTTGCGGGATAAGATGTCCTTTCTAATGGTGTCATTGACCGTCCCATAGTCCCTTAGAATATACTGGGAAACCGCAAAAAAATTCTAAGTGGGGCGATATGTGAAAACAAAACGTACTTGCGCCATATTTGCGGGGGTTTTGTTTTTATGCCGTTCATTCTTCGGTACAAATGATGTGTTCTCTGTAATCTGCAGACTGATACGATTCCGGTGATACCAAACGTAGGGTTTTCCTTATGTATTAATCCTGTAAACAAAATCCAAACATTTTCTAATTCTTAAATTTGTGAAACAGAGTCAGTGAGGGTGCATTTTTGGGGGGGGCTGAAAGGCACTTTTTATTGATATCATTTTGTGAAAAATGCAACTTTTTGATCACTTTTTATTCCAATAATTATGGGACAAGAAATGGTCCCCCGATTTTGGTGTCTGGAATTATTTTCATCTTATGCCAGTAAGAAGGAAAACGATCTTAACCCCTTTACCCATATGTACCTGTATGTTCAAACTACGCTACGTCATGGAGTAGGGTCTCTTTTCCTGAGCCCAAAAAAACAGTGGACCTTATGTATGGAAACTGTCTAGCAGTAAGACTGTCTTTGAGCCGTAAAAACCCAATCAACCCTAAAACAAATCAGAGCTCAAAGTGACCAATCAGAGCTCACAGCAACCAATCAGAGCTCATAGCAACCACCCAGAGCCCACAGCAACCAATCACAGCCCATAGTTACCAATCACAGCCCAATTTTCCCAAATCAGACCCCAATTTTTACCAACAACCCCACACAAACCAATCAAAGTCGATAGCTAGGGGCCCCATTGGTTGTTTGAGCTCTGATTGGTTTCTAAAATTTTCAATGGTTTCAAATGGCTGGGGTTGGTTGCTGTGGGCTCTGATTGTTTGCTGTGAGGTCGATTGGGTTGCTGGGGCTCTGATTGGTTCTAGGGGCTCTGATTGGTTGCTAGGGGCTCTGATTGGTTGCTATGTCTCTGAAGGGTTTTTGCTATGAGCTTATTGGGTTACTATGGGCTTTTTTTTTGTTGCTATGGCTATTATTGGTTGCTATGGCTCGATTGGTTGTTGGAGTTCTGAATGGTTCCTGGGGGCTCTGTTTTGTTGCTATGAGCTCTGATTGGTTTCTATGACCCGTTTGGGTGGCTATGGATTCGTTTGGTTGCTGGGGGCCCTGATTGGTTTTCAAATGGCTCGATTGTTGTTTTTGAGCCTGATTATTTGCATGAGTTTAGTTTCCTATGGGCTCGATTTTGCTTCAAGACACCCTTACGCAACAGTTTTAAAAAATGTTCCCCAAGTGTATCTAAACCTACCAAAAATTTTAAAAGGCACATGTCAAAAACGGGCGCCTCCACCCCAGTTTAAGGGTGCATTAAAGACTGTAATGCACCTAATGAATGAACCTGTCAAAAATCTGACGTCTGGTATACCCTGCATAGTATAATTGATGCGCCTAATCTAGGCGCATAACATAATCTAGGCACAAAGCAAATCATTGCAAGTATATTTGATGCGTCTACTTTAGATGCATTCAAATGCGCCTAGTCTTGGTGTATTACAGTTCATTTATATAGAGAATAGGGCGTCAACAGTTTTTTGGCGCAAAATACACCAAAAAAAAATGGCGCAGCCCTAATAGGACTAGCTAGGGGTCCAGCAAAAAAACCCTCAGTGGTCAGTGTTGTACACAACAAAAACCTAAAAACTTTTTAACTAAGTTTCTTTAGTCAGATGACGACAACACACACAACATTTCCTAACACAAGTAAGTGTATAAGCACTGACACTTTTGTAAATTCTGATGATTCTAGGTTATTCACATGAATATCATCAAACATAGAAAACATGAATCCTCCTTGTAGCCCAGCATGAAATCTTAGAATACACTGCAGCTGCAGAGAAAATGACTCAATGCTTCACATGTGGTTAATGATGAGAACTGAATGTGCGATATTTATTAAATGAGACAGTATGAATGTGAGAAGTACATCTGTGGCAGACGGGAGGGAGCCTGGTGTTATAAATCCAGCTACAAATACAATAAGAGATGTAACGAGAATACTGACACCGAAGGACACAAAAATAACTACTGTAACATACTGTACCCACGTATAAGAATATAACTACTATAATATTGTACTTTATGTAGTATATAATATAAGTACTATAAACTTGCCCCAATGTACAATAATATAACTACTATAATACTGCCCCTATGTACAAGAATATAACTACTATAATACTGCCCCCTAATGTACAAGAATAAACAAATATAATACTTCACCCTATGTACAAGAATATAACTACTAAAAAACTGCCATCTATGTACAAGAATATAACTACATAAACTGCCTCCTATGTACAAGGATATAACTACTATAATAAACTACAGCCGCCCTATGTACACACACAGAAATATAACTACTATAATACTGCCTCTATGTACAAGAATATAACTACTATAATACTGCCCCCTATGTACAAGAATATAATTACTATAATACTGACAATACTGCCCTCTATGTACAAGAATATAACTACTATAATACTGCCCCCTATGTACAAGAATATAACTACTATAATACTACCCCTATGTACAAGAATATAACTGCTATAAAACTGCCCCTATGTACAAGAATATAACTACTATAATACTGCTCCTATGTACAAGAATATAACTACTATAATACTGTCTTCTAAGTACAAGAATATAACTATTGTAATACTGCCCTCTATGTACAAGAATATAACTACTATAATACTGCTCTTATGTACAAGAATATAACTACTATAATACTGCCCCTATGTACAAGAATATAACTACTATAATAACGCCGTCCAATGTAACAAGAATATCACTACTTATAATACTGCTCCTATGTACAAAATATAACTACTATAATACTACCTCAAATGTACAAGAATATAAACTACTATAATACTACCCCCTATGTACAGGAAGATGACCCTACTATACTACTGTCCTCTAAGTACAGAGACTAAACACTATAATACTGCCCCCTCTGTACAAGAATATACCTACTATAATACTGCCCCCTAATGTATGCAAGAATAAACACTGTAATACTGCACTTATGTACAATAAATAACTATTATAATACTGGCCCCCTATGTCAAGAATATAACTACTAAAATACCACCCCTAGAACCAAGAAATATAACTAACTATACATACTGCACTTTAGGTAGTATTAAAGTACTAAAAACTTGCCCGAAAAAAATAAAAATGTAAATCAAAAAGGGAAAAATAAAAAAAAAAAAATATATATATAAGGGGGGGGGGTTAGTATAATATTTTTTTGTTGTTTTGGTTTTTGGGGGTTTTTTTGTGTTTTGTGGGTTTTGTTTTTTTTTGTAGGTTTTGGTTTGTCTTTTTTGGGGGGGATATTTTGTTTTTTTTTTGTGGGGGGTATTTTTTTTTTTTTTTTTTTGGGGGGGGGGGGGGGGGGGGTATTTTTTTTTAGTTTTTTTTTTTTTTATTTTTTTTTTTGGTAAAGTATATTACTAATATAATAAATGAAACCAATGGAAAAGAATAGAAATACTATAATAAATGATAATATAAAAGATATAAACTACTATAATAATGTCCTCTAATACAAGAATATAACTACTGTAATCACTGCCCTCTATGTACAAGAATATAACTACTATAATACGGCTCTTATTACAAGAAAGATAACTACTATAATACTGCCCCTATGTACAAGAATATTAACTACTATAATACTGCCCCTATGTAACAAGAATATAACTACTATCAAAACTGGCCCCTATGTACAAGAATATAACTAACTATATACTTGCTCCAATGTACAAGAATATAACTACTTTAATACTGCCCCCTATGTACAATAATATAACTACTATAATACTGCCTCTATGTACAAGAATATAACTACTAAAATACTGCCCCCTAAGTACAAGATATAATTACTAATAAATACAGACAATACTCTCCCTCTATGTACATAAAAATAACAACAATAAAACTGCCCCCTATGTACGAAGAATATAACTACTATACATACTACCCCTATGTACAAGAATATAACTGCAATAAAACTAAAACTGCCCCAATGTACAAGAATATAACTACAATAATACTGCTCCTATGTACAGGAATATAACTACTATAATACTTTCTTCTAAGTACAAGAATATAACTATTGTAATACTGCCCTCATTACAAGAATTATAAACTACTAATAATACTGCTACTTATGTACAAGAATATAACTACTATAATCCTGCCCCTATGTACAAGAATATAACTAGCTATAATAAACTGCCTTCCTATGTACAAGAATATCACTACTATAATACTGCTCTGATGTAGGCAAGAATATAACTACTATAATACTACCCTCAATGTCACAAAAGAATATAACTACTATAATACTCCCCCTATGTACAAAGAATATACCTACTTAAATACTGTCCCTAAGTACAAGATAATAACTACTATAATACTGCACCCCTAAGGTACCACAAGAATATAACTACTATAATACTGCCCCCTATGTGCAAGAATATAACTACTGTAATACTGCTCTTATGTACAAGAATATAACTATTATAATACTGCCCCATGTACAAGAATATAACTACTATAATACCACCCCTATGTACAAGAATATAACTACTATAATACTGCACTTTATGTAGTGTGTAAGTACTATAAACTTGCCCCAATGTACAAGAATATAACTACTATAATACTGCCCCCAATGTACAAGAATATAACTACTATAATACTGCTCCTATGTACAAGAATATAACTACTATAATAATGTCCTCTAAGTACAAGAATATAACTACTGTAATACTGCCCTCTATGTACAAGAATATAACTACTATAATACTGCTCTTATGTACAAGAATATAAATACTATAATAATGCCCCTATGTACAAGGAATATAACTACTATAAATACTGCCCCTATGTAATAAGAATATAACTACAATAATACTGCCTTCCTATGTACAGTAGAATATAACTACATATAGCTGCTCCTAAGTACAAGAATATAACTACTATAATACTGCCCCCCTTATGTAACAAGAATTAACTCACTATAATACTGCCTCTATGTACAAGAATATAACTACTAAAATGACTAGCCCCTATGTACAAGAAAATAATTAACTATAAATAACTGTACAATACTGCCCACTATGTACAGAGAATAATAACTACTACTATAATACTGCCCCCTGATGGTACAAGAATATAACTACTAAATACTAACCCCTATGTACAAGAATAAAACGCTATAAAACAGCCCTATGTACAAGAATATAACTACTATAAATACTGCTCCTATGGACAAGAATATAACAACTAAAATACATGTCTCTAAGTAACAAGAATATAACAACTGTAAATACTGCCCTCTATGTACAAGAATTATAACGACTATCATACGCTCCTGCCAATTTACAAGAATATCCACTACTATAATACATGCTCCATGTACATAGAAAATAACTAACTATAATATACCTCTATGTACCAAGAATAATAACTACTAAAAAACGTACCCCTATGTACAAGAAAATAACTACATTATACTGTCCACCCCCCCCCCCTCTAAGTACAAGAATATAACTACTATAATAACTGCCCCCTATGTAAACAAAGAATATAACTAATATAAACCTGCCCCCTATGTGCAAGAATATAACTACTGTAAATACTAGCTCTTATTACAAGAATATAACTATTATAAGTACTGCCCAAGTACAAGAATAAAACTACTATAATACTACCCCTCATGTACAAGAATAAACTACTATAAATACTGCACTTTATGTAAGTGTGAAAGTACTATAAACAAGCTCCAGATGAACAAAATATAACTACATTACGACTGCCCCCAATGTACAAGAATATAACTACTATAATACAGCTCCATGTACAAGAATATAACTACTATAATACTGCCTCAGTTCAATGAATATAACACTAATAATACTACCACTATTACAAGATATAACTGCTATATAAACTGCCCCATGTACAAGAATATAATCTACGTATAATACTGCTCCTATGTACAAGAATATAATACTATAATAATGTCCTCTAAGTTACAATAATATAAACTAACTATAATACCTGCCCGCTATGTACAAGGAGTATAACTACTGTAAACTGCCATCTATGTACAAGAATATAAACACTATAATACTGCTCTATGTTACAAGAATATAACTACTATAATACTGCCCCGTAAGTACAAGAATATAACTACTTATAATACTACCCCTATGTACAAGAATATAACTACTATAATACTGCCCGATGTACAAGAATATAACTATTATAATACTGCCCCCTATGTAACAAAGAATATAACCTACTATAATACTGCCCCCCCTAGTACAGAGAAAATAACTACTATAATACTGTCTCCTATGTACAAGAAAATACTACTATAATACTGTCCCCTATGTACAAGAATATAACTACTATAATACTGCCCTATGTACAAAGATATAACTACTATAAAACTCCCCTCATGGTACAAGAATAAAACTACTATAATACTGCCCCTATGTACAAGAATATAAACTAATATAATAACCGTCCCTATGTACAAAAGAATTAACTACGATAATAATGCTCCTATGTACAAGAATATAACTACTATAATACTGCCTCCTATGTACAAGAATATAACTACTATAATACTGTCCCTATGTACAAGAATATTACTACTATAATGCTGCCTCCAGTGAACAAATATGTCACTGTTATTATACTGACATACCTTGAAAATGATATACTAGAATGGGGATTTCATTATCTGTCTGCTGCTGCTCTTTGCTCATAGATACCGTATACAGGGAAGCTCACGCGCTCCTCTTATCTGACAAGGGGAGCAGAAACAAAACAGTCTGGGCAAGAACACCTCTTGCAGGGTCAATGAGGAAAGCACTGTACATTTTCCTGATTCCCAGTGACATGGAGGAATGAGATGATCCTTTCCAGCCGAGGAGAGGGGGGGGGTGGGGGGGGGAGATGGCATACACTTTACGTTTCCCACATCCTGCAGATACACATTCTATAAAACGCAGTGGGGATTCGCTCCACCTTATCAGCGTGAAATTATTATGATTATTAAGAATAATGATTCAGAGCGATAATGACAATTATTGCAGATCTGGATGGTTGCGCTAATTAAGTTGGACTCTTTGTTATCTGCTCCGTAAGTCCTGTGTAATGTAAAGTCTTAATGTGCGTCTAGTGTAAGGATATGCTGCTCTTGACCCGACTATGCCCTGGGTCTAATGCACTGATATGTATTACAACTTCATAGGAGTTATACTGAGCAGTAACATGGACTCCATATCCTTTTATGGACTTATTCTGTACAGTATAATTCAGTGGCACCATATGGCGGCACATGGTATTGCTTCTATTGGAAGTCTTTTAGCATTGTATTAAGGTTAGGTAGCTTGGTTTCATACTTGGGTTGCTAATGCTGGGTGACAACTACAGTATTAATATAAACCATTAAAGCATATACCAACAGCTAATGTGCCCACTTTAAAGGGGTTTTGCCACGAAGTAAAATTGATGTGGGAAGTTTGTAAATTAAATAATAAAACAATTTCACCATTCATCATTATTTAAAAATTACACAGCCTCCATTTTTGTTTTTTAGTTGCTCCTTATAGTGATCCATTGTAATACAGCTCATCTCCAGGGATACTACCGAGGGCTGAGAGCTCCACAGTCCTGGCCGCCCCAACATTCTCAACATCACCTCTCCTCTCAGAGCATCTGCTGATTATTCAACCCCAGGTGCTGTCATTCGACTACTCCTGTCCTCTGTACTCCTTAGTAATTAAGTGCTCAAACAGTGCAAATAAAAAAAAAACGAAACCTCAATGATGTCTTTGTGACTTGTAAAGAAAAAAAACACAGGTTTGGTTCCTGCAGGAATTTGAACCAAGGACCCTTGTGCTTTGAGATAAAAACTTTGCCTCTGAGCTACAATGTAGCTACTCACAGCTCTTTACATAAACAGACCTTTCTTTGACTCCAGAGAGGAAAGGCCTGGTGATGTCATCCTGCTGGGTCACATGATCTGCAATTCAAACAAATCACACACACCCCCTTCTGAGCACACAGAGCTGAAGAGCAGGATACAGGAGGTATGAAATGAGATCATGGCAAAACCCCTTTAACATTGCCATCAGGGTGCTCACCATAGACAATGCCCGAAAAGGGTTCACCACTTTACAGTGCTAGCAGACTGTCCTTATCTAGATAGTGCCACCAGTGCTGTCAAAAATAAGTGAAGGCGTAGTGTATGAAACAGGGCTTGCAAAGGAGCCCCCTATAGAAAGTTCTACATATATAGTGCAAAAGAGTGGCCCTAATACACAACTGCCCCTAAAATAGCCACTCCATAAACAGTGCCAGGACCCGTCGACTTGTAAGTGTTGTGCAATCTACGGATGACATGTTATAGAGTAAACTAATCTGGACAGAATAATATTGAGAGAAAACACTCATTCTGTGCTAAGGAGTCTGGTGGGCGGTCCTACACAGACTGAGGGTTTATACAGGGAAGGGATCCAATCACTCAAGTAGACTCGGTTAGACTTCTAAGACCCCTGCTTCCATTCACACAATCAGTGAAACCCGTCATCTTGTAAATGTTGTATATTCTGTGGGTGGCGTGTTATAGAATAGGTTGATATATACTGGTGAGCAAGAAGGTAACAATGTTTTGAACTTTTGACTTTCAGGCTCCAGATCTCACCATCCACTACAGCTTAGAACTTGGAACAACCATCATTTTACAGACATCTTGGCTCTCATACATAACTTTGACGTGCAGCTATTTAGCATATGCTTAGTTCTGCAGATTTTTGTCATTGTTACTGTTTTGCTCCTGGTGGTGGAACAGTCTTTTTCCTCTACAATTACAAATTACAACCTGTTCTCACATTCCCTAATAGCTCAGTGTGTTATTAGGCTGATTCCTAAGTGAATGGTCTCTAGTTCAAGCAGCCATGAAGAAGATTCCTCAAGAAATGAGAAGCAGCATCATCCAGCTCATCTATAGCGTCTCTGGGCCAAGAAAATTGCCAGATTGCATCATGTGAGGCCCTGACAGCGGGAAGAATAGGAAATGAAATCCATCCATTCCAAAGCCAAGAGGTGACATCCAGGGGAAATATAAGAGTCAACAATCACAAGATCGATCAGTTCTAACGCGACAGACCCAGCAATGGAGGCGGCTCGTAGGCTTCGTAAGAGTGAGATCAGACGTCCATGCAAGCACCGGGCGCATTACACAGGTCTGGAATGATCGCCCGAAAAAAGGGGAAGAAGCCTCGACTTCAATCTCGTTATAAGAAGCGTCAGCAAAGAGTTTACAAAAAAGTACAAAAAGTGGAAGTTTGGAAACAAATGTTGAGATGAAAGTCAATAGACCGGGCTCTGATGGGGGCAAATCGGCTTGGAAGAATCAAGGGAAAAGGGGCGAATGGATCGAGAAGCTGGAAGAACTGTCATGTTCGGTGGAGGAAGCCTGAGGATATGGCGTTGTCTCACAGCCAAAGATGTTGGATACTTGACCAGGATCGATGGTGACCTCAATGCTGAGCTCTATGCGAGTGTCCTACAGTTTGAGTTACTTCAAAACACTCGAGTAACTAGGGGATGAAGAGGACGACATAGTGTCCAGCAGGACAACGACCTGAAGGAGACGTCAAGGTGGAGAAGGAAGGGTTCAATGACAATGAAGTAGAGTTGCTGTATTGGCCTCCACAGTCCCCAGACCTCAACCCAGTCCAACACTTGTGGGAAGAGATGAAGAAAAAGTTATATTTGTGCCCAAGTTCAGTCTGCTCCAACATTGGGAATTTGTAGAAGAGACCTTGGATAGACTTTGGGGGAGAATCTGATCCAGAGCCCAGAAGGATTCAGGCAGAGCTGAAAGCCAAGGGTGGATTTACCAAATACTAACAAAATAATAAAAATGTTCAGTTCGATTTTTAAGAGCAAAACTGATTTAATTTGTTGATGTCCTGTCTGAGGGAGGAGGGGGGCCCGGTTTCTCCGATCACGGGCTGCACTGAAGAAGCAAGTCACAACGAAACTATGTATGTAAAGCTGTGGCGCAGCGGGACTCTAAGTGCACCCCTCCCCCGACAGTACAGTTGGCTGATATGGTAGAGAGAACAGGCCTGCAGCTTGTTTTCTCTACCAATACTGTGAAGCAAAGGGGGGGTACCAGCCGGCGGCGAGACCCCCCTTGCCTGTCACAGTCTGGGCCGGGCCTTGTTATACTGCATACTGGTTTTGTACTGCCAGAAAAGGCAGCATGTCCATGTCTTTAGGGGGGGACTCATATAGCACCTTTCTTGAGTCCTTAGTCACTATCTATATATATTATGTGGTATAGATTTATAAGAATGGTGGTGCTTGTGAGTGGAAAGGGACTTTGGGTGTGCAGTCAGTGTGTTACTGTGAGGGGGGTGGGGTCTAGGAATAGATGTAACTTCCTGTCTTCTCTCTCTCTTCCTCTTTCTCTCACCAGAAGAACTGGAGGACACATTTCCTCTCACCTGGCCCTACTTTAATGATTCCTCTAAAGCTTGTATTTAGCTATTACCCGACAATTAAGTCCGTATTACTGTATCTGTTCATATTGCCTCTACCTCTATATCTGGCATCAGAAACCATTGTATTATGACATTGAGTTAAATGTTGGCGCTATCCTTCTAAGTCCAGGAGAAGAGCAATTCTTCAGCTATAGTTCCCTAGAGGTGTCCTCCACAGGGGTTTTTTCCTCTTCCTGTAGTGCCTGTAGGATGGACTTAGGGCGACATGTCCCTATTGGGCTGCGGCATTTTTTTTGGTGTATTTTGCAACAAAAAACTGTTGATGCCATATTCTCTATAAATGAACTGTTGTACACCAAAAAAAGTGCATTTTATTCCAGACAAGACACTTTTGAATACACCTAAAGCAGGTGCATCAAATATGCTAGCAATGATAGGCTATGCACTTTTTTTGGTATTTGCCTAAATCAGGCGCATTAAATATCTATTAAAGGCAAGCCACTCAAGCCAGATTTTGACAGGTTTATTTATTTAGACACATTATACACATTTAAAACTGGTGTGGAAGCGCCCTTAGTGAGTCCAGGATTTGCTATTTTTGGCCTCTTTTTTTTATAGTTTTTTTTTTTTTGCATGGATTTGCATCTAGTTGTGTAAGTTATATGTTCCTGGCATTGAAATAATTGGTCAAAAAGAATATGTATCATGCCATATGTCATGGCACAGCTTTACCAGCTCAGCTTCTCTCCCTCTATCATATAACCCTATATATCACAGAGCTCAGCTCCTCTCCCTCTATCATATAACCCTATTATATCACAGGAGCTCAGCTCCTCAATCATATAACCTAATATCAAGGGCTCAGCTTCTTCCTCTATCATATAACCCTACCATATCCACAGAAGCTCCAGCATCTCTCCTCTATCATATAACCCTATATATCACAAGACGCTCAGCGTTTCTCTGTTCACTATCATATAACCCTATATATCCAGTGCCATATTAAGCTCCTCTCTTTATCATATAACCCTCTCTAATATTGTCACACGAGCTCAGCTCCTCTCCTACGTAATCACATAACCCTATAGACCAACAGGAAGCTTCAGCTTCCTCCCTATGATTACACTATAACACCTAATATCAACATAGCTCAACGCCTCTCCTTATCAATAACCTGTATTATCACAGAGCTCAGCGAGCTCTCCTCTTATCATATTAACCTCCTATATATCTGACAGAGCACAGACTATTTTCTTCTATCATATAAGCCCTTATATAGTATCAAAGAGCTCAGCTCCTTTCCTCTATCATATAATAAACCCTATGATTATCAGAGAGCTAAGCTGGCTTCATTATGTTGGGGCACGAGTATGGGCTGGCACTGTTATGAGTGGGAACTGTATGGCTGGCAATGTTATGAGTGGGCCACTATATGGTATTAGCATGTATGGTGGGCACAGTATGGTGGCACTGTATTGTGGTGGGGCACTGTACATGGTTGGCACTGTTTGATGGGACACTGAGTATGAATGGCAATATTAAGGCTGGCACGTTATGGCTCGCGCCAATGTTATAGGTGGGCAACTGTTATGTTGGGGATTGTCTTAGATGACTGGCACTATTATGGTGGGCCACCTGTTTTGGTGAGCATGTATGGCTGGCAATGTATGGTGGGCACTGTCATGACCTGGCACTATCTTGGTGTGGCATGTTATGGCTGGCCACTGTTATGGTGGGCACTGTGTTTTGATGACTGGCACTATTATGGTGGGCACGGTTTTGGTGGGCCATTGTTATGGCTGTTAGGGACTGGTTATGGTGGGGCACTCGTTATGACGAGGCACTATTATGGTGGGCACTGTTATGGTTGGCATTGTATGGCTGGCACTATTATGGGCGCGCGCACTGTTATGGTGAGACACTGTTATGGTGGCATGTTGTTGGTGGGCCACTGTAAGGCTGGCATTGTTATGGTGGGACAATGTATGGCTGGCACGGTTATGGTGGGGCACTGTAAGGAAGGCAATGTTATGGTGGACACTGTATGGCTGGCAACTGTTAAGGTGGGCACAGCCTGGTCATGGACTTGGCCACTATTATGGTGGGGCACAGTAAGGCTGGCAATGTTATTGTGGACACTGTTATATGGCTGGCACTGTTATGGTGGGCCATGTATGGCTGGCACTGTTATGGTGAGCCTGTATGGCTGGCACTGTTATGGTGGCACTATATGGCTGCAATGTTATCGGTGAGGGGCCACTGTTATGGCTGGCACTGTTATGGTGGGACACTGTATGGGGGCACGTGTTATGGTGGGCACTGTATGGCTGGCACTTTTTTGGTGGGAATTGTATGGGTGGCAATGTTATGGTGGACACTTTATGGCTGGCACTGTTATGGTGGGCACTGTATGGCTGGCACTGTTATGGTGAGCCTGTATGGCTGGCACTGTTATGGTGGGCACTATATGGCTGGCAATGTTATGGTGGGCACTGTTTATGGCTGGCACTGTTATGGTGGGCACTGTATGGCTGGCACTGTTATGGTGGGCACTGTAAGGCTGGCAATGTTATGGTGGGCACTGTATGGCTGGCACTGCTATGATGGGGACTCTAGTGCGACCACTTTGCGCCCTGTAGCTACCCCACTGCACCTTAACATTCATTGATGAGAAATCTCCCTTTCTCTGGTGCAATGACACAGGTGTCCACCAGGTGTCCTTTGTGCTGAAGCCACGACAACAGCAGCAAAAAGACACACAGACGACTGTAGAAAGCTGCACTCGTCTCCAGACCCACACAAAGGGGCTCAGGAATCTTATAAAAGCTTTGCCTGTAACATTTCTTATGCAGAACACTTTTAGATAAACCAAGTGGTGGGAAATGTTTCATGAACTCTCAGGGCCGCCCCGAATAACTTTATGAAAAGGAGAAGTAACATTCCCAATGCAGAAGGAATTTTGATGATGGAGACCACATGGCAGTGAGAGTTTTATGCACATGCCCCATATAAAGTCTTGTCATAATATAAAGTGGGGAGTGTGAGTCATAATGTAATACAGTCAAATATGCGCCCTGGAACCGGCGCAAAACTAATGTTTGTAAATACTTGGAACAAGCTACAAAGTCCGAGCGCTCAATCCCTCATGTGTGAAGACTAACCACAGATAAACCAGGAAACTGGAACATAAAAAGGGTTTTATTAGACCTCCACAGGGAAAAGAGTATAAGTAAATACACTCGGAAAAACGCACTCGGCCTTGTCGTGTGGGTTCCATGTGTCTTGTTGTTGTAGGCAAGATGCACCCATCAGCCATAACATAAAAACCACCTGCCTGGTATTGTGTAGGTCCACCTATGCCATACATGCCAACTCTCCCGTTTTTGGCGGGGGGGTCCCGCTATTTGGGGTCCCCCCCCCCCGCCTCAGGGGAAGTTGGAATTTCTCCCGCCGCCAGCAGGCGGCGGGGGGTCCTTTAAAATGGCCGCGCAGCGACCGGAGTAGCGCTGGTGCGCTACTCCGGCGCCGCCGGTCCGTTCCCACGGGCGGGTTTGAAGCCGGGGCGCAGGGTCCACTCACCGCCCGGGAACTCTCGCTGAGCAGGGAGGAGGCAGGAGGGATCGCTCCCTCCTGCCTACTCCCCTGTATTGTCCGGCGCCGCTGTGCGCCGTTAACACATGTCAGCGGCACAGAGGAAGTGAACGCGGCGGCTGCTCTGCATTTCCCCTGTGGCGCTGTGCTGAGCAGATGTCCAGGAGAGGGCCGCTCTGGCAGGAGCCTGGTCAGGTAAGTGGATTTTATATTTTATTTTTATTTAGTTTTAGGGGGCACTGTTACTGGCTACAATGGGGGGTCTACTGGGGCTAACAAAGGGGGGCATACCTTGGCTACAGAGGGGGGCAACTACCTGGCTAACAATGGGCACTCCTGGCTTACAATGGGCGGGGCACTACCTGGCTACATAATGGGGGGGGCCGGGGGCACTACCTGGCTACAATGGAAGGCACTACTGCGCTTATAATGGGAGGCACTACCTGGCTACTGAAAGGGGGTGGCACTTCTGGTACCAATGGGGGCACTAACCTGGCTACAATGGGGGTCTACCTGGGCAACAATGGGGGCACTACCTGAGCTAACAATGGGTGGCATACCTGGTACATGGCGGGCACTACCTGGATACAATGGGTGGGCAATACCTGGCTACAATGGGAGCACTACCTGGCTACTAATGGGAGAGGCACATAGCCTGGCTGTGACTAAAGGGGGTACTACCTGGCTACTAATGGGGGCACTACCTAGGCTACAATGGGGGCACTTACCTGGCTACAACTGGGGTGGGGTCTACCTGGCAACAATGGATAGGCACTAACTGGATAAACAATGGGGGCCACTACCTGGCTAACGGATGGGGGCCACTACCTGGGTACAATGGGGGGCACTACCTGGCTAACATGGGGGCACTACCTGGAAAACAAGGGGGGCTTTTCCGGAAACAAGGGGCATACCTGAAAGCAGGGGGGCATCTACCTGGCAACAATGGGGCATACCGGGCAAACAAGGGGGGCATCCTGGCAAACAAGGGGGGCACTCCCGGCAAAAAAGGGGGGGCTCTCCCTGGTACAAAGGGGGGCACTACCGGGCTACAATTTGGGCTCTCCCGGGTACAGAGAGGGCATCACCTCCTGAAAGGGGGCACTACCTGGTTATGGGGGGCTATACCTGCAAAAGGGGCATCTCCCGGGGCTTTTTTCCCAAAAAGCCGTTTGCGTTGGTGGATAGGGGGTGGCTTTTTGAAGGGGGGTGGCATACTGTAAAGTGGGGTGGCCCCTGCAAATTTTTCCCCGCGCGCTAAGCGCGCCGCCCACTAAAATTTTCCGCTTTTTCATTTTCAAAAGTTGGCAACTATGACCTATACCACCATCAGCTCTGACCTGTTGAGGCCTGAGCCCCACCAGACCTCTGAAGGTGTCCTATGGTATGGGGTTCCAAGATACACTCATCAGCCATAACATAAAAAAACCCCCTGCCTGGGATTTTGAGGTCCACCCCCTCCCCCATCACTCGCCCGTGAGGGCCCGACCCCACCAACCTCGGAGGTTCCTTTGGTATGGGGTTCCAAATAACTCATCACCATACATAAAAAACCCCCTGCCCGGTATTGTTAGGGCCACCCCTACCACCCTCAGCCTACTGCTGAGGCCTGAAACCCCCCCGACCCCGGAAAAATTCATATGGGATGGGTTCCAGGTGCACCCCAACAGCCCTAACATAAAAACCCCCCTCCTGGATTGTGTAGGTCCCCCCATACCCCATCCTTCCTGTTGAGGCCTGAGCCCCACCAGACCTCAGAAGTTGTCCTATGATATGGACACCTTCCGAGGTCTGGTGGGGGTGAGGCCTCAACAGGTCAGAGCTTATGGTATGGTAAGATGTTGGCAACAAATCCTTGTCCTATAAGATTTTAGGTGCGACCTCTGTGGATTGGACTCCATGAATATGGCCTGGAGGGCATTATCCTGCTGAAAGAGGCCACTGTAAAGGGGGAACTTGTTGTACAATGTTATAGGTGAACGTGAAAACCGTAAAATCCCCAAAGATGCCAGACCCATGGTTTCCCACAAAAAATTGCCCAACACACATTTTCTTTCCCCAAGGGCCCCCTGGGCCATCTTTTACCCAGGAAGTGTGCACAGCTCCTGGGCCCTCCACTGAGGAAAATGTAAAATTTTATCAACCGGGCCTACTTTCAATTGCACCCTTCCATACTGTGTTTTTGGGGGATCTTACCATTGGGGGACTTGGCATTTCCTGGGTCCAATACACAGGGTTTTCAAAGATATTCCCAGGAACAAGGCCCTGCTCTTGACCCCCACTTGGCGCTGCTTCTCAGGATGCACCAGCAGATAAAAACCATTGGCGGAGCAGATAGCCATCGGCTCTTTACCCCACCAATGAGTCTTGTAGGCTGCAAACCACAACACAAAGTCAGCAGCACTCTATAGGCACTAAAACATAGTCAAAGGAGACGTAGGAATTTTTTTTTAAAAAAGGATTTCTGCTACTTTGGAATATATGAAAATGTTGAGGTTCTTAATGTTAATTTTTGATCAAAACTGTAAATGCCCACCTACCACGGCAAGGTGACCTCAATTCAGGTGGGAACCTACGCTACATGCTACCTCTCTTGGGGCCACATGTATGAAACTGTTTAGGTCTAAAACTCACTCTTTTGCCCATAGTAACCAATGGGTAAAAAAGTGAGTTTTAGACCTAAACAGGTTCATACATGTGGCCCTTGGTGTCTGTTCAGACCTCCACATTTCAGGGAGAGAAGATTCCAGCTATAACCTGATCTGATTAAGAAACCTGTGCAGGTGGGTGGAGGGCAAAAAAAACAAGATGGGGGCCTGCCACTTCCCCATATAAACAGTCCAAAAATGAAATATGGTCGGCACATCCATTTTGAAAACTATATGTATAGGTGCACGCTGGTGTGGCAGGCAAGATCAATGCAAGCACAACACAAAATCAGCAGCACTCTATAGGCACTAAAAAACAGTCAAGACGACAAGATGACATGGGAATATCCTGATGCAGGCCCCATACAAGTGATCTTGCTGTTTATCAGGGGGAACGAGGAGATGGGTGTGGCCTAGTGTGGTGTAATTTTTGGGTGTGGTAAGAGATGTTGACTGTTCTGATGTCGTGTGTATGACTAGGGCAGAGTACTTTTCCCTGTGGACCAAAATTATGTTAAGATTGCCCTAGACCATTTTAGGCATTTTCGGTGGTAGACAAGGGTCAGCATTGCTCTCTGACTGGTCGTGGGCTACGGGCTCCATATACAGCGAGCTGCAATGCTCCGTTTGAGCTGAAACTTTTCTATCAAGGCCAGCAGGAACTTTTTCAGCAGTTTGGGTAGGGTCAACATAGTGAAGGACACTGGTAGTGATATTTTCAGGGGAAGGATAGAGCCAGGGGTGTCTGGTGTTAGGGACAGCTTTAGGGACAGGTTAGGAACCAATTTAGAGAAAGTTAATAGTTAGGGTCAGCTTTTTTTTTTGGTGTCTAGCTTCTGGATTCAGGTCATTTATCCTTCTATCTCCATTTTTATCTCTGTTATTGTCCCTCATTTATTTTTTTTGTACACTTCATATTACTTGCATGCCAGTGCTGGTTGGCTTTATTTCTGTTATTAGCTTTGCTGCTGCATGTGCCAAGCTGCATTGTTTCACCTCTTCAGCCCTTGATGAAGTAGCTCGTCTGTGGGATCTGGCCGGATAGGCTAGCCTACACCCCAAACACATTAATAAGCCTTGGATGCCCATGATGCTGTCACCAGCTCACCCAGTGCAGTTGATTCTGATTTTGTTTGAATAATCTTTACTCTAGTTGTTGTGATGACTCACTCTCGTCTGTACGCCATCTTGGTCCGTCCTAGTGGTCAACGCTTAGCTCTTCGGATTGCCGTCCTTGGTAGAACGGTATTGGCACAGCCATATATGTCACTCTGACACTGCTTCTCTTTGACCCTGGCATTAGCCAGCTTTATTTAACCCAGCACAGGGTACAGGTACAGAATCACAGTATTAACTTAAACAAACCATAAAAATAAGACCTCGGCCATCTAGTCACTAACTCTCATAGAGACCCTCTCTATCCGTGGTCTGTACCTACTGTCCAGCACCACAAAATAACAGTATCTTTACTGTACTGTATTGTCTTCCCTCAAGCCTCTTAGGGCCAGTGCTCTCCTCAGCTCCTCTGCTGCTCCACTGTCAGGTAGCAAACACATCCCAGATCATCTGTAGCACCAGGCTTTTTATAAGCCTCCGGGAACCTGCACAAAACCTGTCCTGGAACACGGGGAGTAGGCACCCACTACTCCCAATCAGAGCCAACCCAGAACAGCCAAACTACCTATACACAGCTGCCTGAATGTGGCTAGCTACTTCTCCACCAAGGCCAGGTAACCTTGGTGGCATGTTGCTTGCAGGTATCCTGCTTTGCTCCATCCAGTGGCAGAAACATGCAACTGCCTGAGATCACTCTGCCATACTGTTTAAACATCAAACATTAGTCTTCATACAAAATTTCAGGCTAGAGAACGCTGAACCCTTTATGAAGCTATAAAAATATTCACAGTCTAGCAGTGTGTTCTATTCCTGAGTTCTCTTTGATACTCTTGAGCTGTTTGGGTAGGGCCAGCATAGTAAAGGACATTGGTCAGGATTTTGTCAGGGGTAGGATAGGGCAATGGGTGTCTGGTGCTAGGGTCAGCTTTAGGGACAGGTTAGAGCAGGGGCGTTGCTAGGGTCCTAAAACATCCAGGGCTCGGGCCCTTTGTGTTTTGCTCAGTAGGGCTGGGTTCACACGACATTTTTCGCGCCTCATTGTGAACTGCGGATGTTTTTTTACAGAGAAAAACCTTCTGTTCCTGTCACTAATTTTCTGTACATCCCACACAGATCCTGTCCATCTCCTCAGCAGTCACTGTACAGTAAAAATCACCAATGACAAATTTACTTTTTCAGAACTTCTCACCTTCATATGACAATACCCCTAAACAGTCACCAAAACATACAACTACACATGGAGCAAATATACCGGACAAGTGATTGTTACTAAAACCCTCCTACAAAACCAAGACCCCAAACTATTACTACCTAAGGCTCATATAATCCTGCCAGACCCTGACCGAACGCGACTCCCACATGTGACTATCCACTGCACACAGGCCCTAGAGACATATATTACCGCCATACAGGGACCAGATAGTGGTAGATACTAGTTGTATGTAGACGCTCTGCAGACATATAAGTGATTACACTGCAGTTACATTTAGTGACTCACCGGAGACGTCTTTTCTGATCAGCATCGTTCACTTTCCCTTTTCTTCTCCATCCGGTTCACACCTTCATGCTGATTGCTCCCGGCCAAGACTCGTCCCTGAGGATTTGGACACAATTATCGTAGACTCCGCACAGTTCCAGCACCTCCTTAATTATAGATAGCAGTCCCCTCAGTTAGGTATAAAGGGGCACTGAAGCAGTATATGGGGCCACAGGCAGATATATGGGGCCACAGGCAGATATATAGGGGCCACAGGCAGGTATATAGGGGCCACAGGCAGGTATATAGGGGCCAAAGGCAGTATATAGGGGGGCACAGGCAGTATATGGGGCCACAGGCAAGTATATAGGGGCACTGAGGCAGTATATGGGGCCACAGGCAGTATATGGGGGCACTGAGGCAGTATATAGGGGCCACAAGAAGGTATATATAGGGGCACTGAGGCAGAATATAGGCTCACTGAGGCAGTATATGGGGTCACTGAGGCAGTATATGGGGCCACAGGCAGGTATATAGGGACACAGGCAGTATATGGGGGCCACAGGCAGGTATATAGGGACACAGGCAGTATATGGGGGCCACAGGCAGGTATATAGGGGCACTGAGGCAGTATATAGGGTCACTGAGGCAGGTATATAGGTGCACAGGCAGCATATGGTGGCCACAGGCAGGCGTATGGGGGCCACAGGCAGGCGTATGGGGGCCACAGGCAGGGATATGGGGGCCACAGGCAGGCATTATAGGGGCACAGGCAGTATATGGAGGCCACAGGCAGGCATTATAGGGGCACAGGCAGTATATAGGGGCACTGAGGCAGGTAAACGCGTTAAAAATAACAACATTCATACTCACCTTAGCATCCCCGGCGAGCGCGCTCCGTCCTCTTCAGCCCGCGCTCCTCCGGCAGCTCCTCGGGCGCACGGCCTATGACGCGCTGTGCGCCCGAGGACAGGCAGAGTCGCGATGACATCACATCATCGCGACGCTGCCGGCTGAGGCGCACGGGGCCGCGGCGGGTCCTCAGCGCTGTGAGGACCCGGCGGCCCCGCTGTGTCGGACCTGCGGGTCCGACACTGTCTGCGGGCCAGGGAGCGCTCGCTCTCTGCTCCGCGGAAGCCCGCAGCTGCATGTGCGTCCAGCGGACGCACATGCAGCTAAAGGGCCAGTCGGTGCTCCAGGCCCAGCGCAGAGGCCTGGAGCCCGGGACACTCGGGGCACAGGGTGTTTTATTCGGGGCCCGAGCCCCGAATAAAACAGCCTAGCGACGCCCCGGGGTTAGAGACTGACTTATGAAAAGTTAGTTGTTCGGATTATGCTTTTTCTGGTGCCTCGCTTCTGGATTCAAATCCTTTATCATTCCATCTACGTCCGTAAAGGCTCGGACTGGCCCACAGGGGAATAGAGGAAACCCCCTTTGGGCCCCCAAGCATGGTAGACCTGGAGTCGTTTTTTAATTGCATATACGTCTTCAATAGAGGCAAAAAAGCAAGAGGCAGAGTATAGGAGGCAGGTACAGTCACTCACAGCAGCTGGAGGGGGGACCCTAAAATAAACTCCACCGGTGGGCCCAGAAACAGCTCAGCTGGTGGCCCCTAGAATCAACTTACCGGGGGCTTAGGCCCCCATCCGAACTGCGCCGAACCCTTTTCATCATCTTCTTGATGTCAAGCCAGGTAAGCCCCCCTACTTTATGTTTTATACACACTTCGTATTACTTGCATGCGACTGCGACTCCTGGGGGCATATTTGTGGATCTCCCCGATCACAAAACCCAGGTTAGCCTTTAAATTTTGGCATAGATACAAGCAAGTGGGACGGGGAGGATTGTTGTTGATTTCCGTCTCTTATAAATCCAGCCTCTTGACATGGTGCGGAGTCCTGTTGTTGTCTTGGGTTTTTGACTTCCAATGTGACTCTTTTTTTTTAAAAAAAATTTTTTAAAATTTAAAATTTTGACATTTCCTGACTGCCACCACTTTTAGTGACCCGGCCAGCAATCATATCTCCATCTATTTTCCCCAAAGGCTGAAAAATTACCCACCCCCCAAAACGGGTTAAGCTGAGGGTTGATACTCTGTCCCAAACAAAAATTTTTTTCAGTGACATCTGTTTTACGGCGGGGGGGAGGGACAGGGTTGACTGCCAATTAGACAGAAATTAGAGACCTTATCAGCCGGGCTTCATTGCACTAATCCGCCATCACTGAGCGCGGCCTACGTCGTGCACTTAAGAGGAACAATTTTCTCATGTTTATATAACCTTTTTAGTAGGAACGTTTGTAAGATGTTTACAGTGAAATCCGGAGATCTGAGCAGCCAGTAGCTCAGTGTTGAAAATATTTCACATGTTTTCCTAAAGTCTCGGCAATTACTCCAAAAAGGAAAAAAAAAGTTAAGTTCAGTCAAAACTTGGACACACTACGAGGCTTTGATCTCGCCAGAGTTTGTTTTTTGATGTCAGCGTCATACGAAACTGTTTTCACCACGATAACATTATCTGCTAACCCTAAGTTCATACAACCAATAGGACGCATACAAGGCAGTAATAAATGAGCGGGGTGTTCCTGCTGCAGGAAGTGTCCTCCGCTCATGTATAGTCTGTGAAGCAGAAAAATAAAATCCCATTCAATAGCTGCTGCGTAGTTATTAAAGCCAAACATTATTTGCTTATTTTTAATACATTTCATATTTTTTTTATCCTTTTCTGGGGGATTTTTGTTGTTGTTTATGATTAAATTTATATTGATTTTCAATATGTTTAGCTCAGGATGCTCCTTTAAGTGTTGGTGTGATTACCAGCAAGCAGTACTGTATTTTTGATTGTTTTTTTGCACTGTATTTTTTTTTTTTTTGCATTTGTATTTCTTTTTTATTTCTGTATTACTTTTTTGTTTATTATATATTTTGTTGACAACTGATTTTGATGGTTTTTATTACTGTTGTTTTTTGTATTTTTGTTGCAATTGTATTCGGGATTTTTTTGATTGCATTTTATGTATTGTACTTATTTTTTATGTTGATTTGTTTTTTCACATTTCTGTAGTTAGTTTTTTGTAATTGTGTTTTTTGGGTTTCATTGTACTGTATTCTTTTGTATTGTACTGTATTTTGTTGTATTGTACTGTAATCTGTTGTATTGTATTTTGTTGTATTGTGCTGTACTCTGTTGTGTTGTACTTTATTTTTTTTGCATTGTATTGCATTATATTGTATTGTACTGTACTCTTTTATTGTTCTGAATTTTATTGTATTCTTCTGCATTGTATTTTGTTTTAGTGTATTCTGTTGGTTTGTTGTGTTGTTCTGTAATCTGTTGTATTGTACTGTATTTTGTTGTCTTTTGTAGCATTGTACTGCATTTTGCTGTATTGTACTGTATTTTGTTGTGCTGTACTGTATTCTTTTGTGCTATTTTTTTTGCACTGTACTGTATTCTTTTGTGTTGTATTTTGTTGCATTGTACTGTATTCTGTTGTATTGTACTATATTTTGTTGCATTGTATTGCATTATACTGTATTGTACTGTATTCTGTTGTATTGTTCTGTATTTTGTTGTATTCTTCTGCACTGTATTTTGCTGTAGTGTATTCTTTTGTGTTGTGCTGTAATCTGTTGTATTGTATTTTGTTGCATTGTACTGCATTCTGTTGTTTTGTACTGTATTTTGTTGTATTGTACTGTATTTTGTTGTATTTTGCAGCATTGTACTGTATTCTGTTGTGTTGTACTATATTGTACTATATGCTGTTGTGGTGTACTGTATATTGTTGTACTGCACTGTATTCTGTTGTATTGTACTGTATTTTGCTGTATTGTACTGTATGCTGTTGTGGTGTATTGTATTGTATTTTGTAGCATTTTACTGTATTCTGTCGTATTGTGCTGTATTGTACTGTATGCTGTTATATTGTACTGTATGCTGTTAAGGTGTACTGTATACAGTTGCATTGTGCTGTATTTTCTTGTCCATTTTCTTCTGTTTGCTTTATTGTGTGTTGTTGCTTTGGGACTGTACTCTGTCATATTGCACTGCATTTTCTTGTACTGCACTGTATTATGCTGTATGGCTGCATTTCCTGGTATTGTATTATTTTTGAATTGTATTGTATTTTGTTGCATTGTATTCTATTCTGTTGTATTGTTCTGTATTTTGCAGCATTGCATTGCATTCTGTTGTATTGTGATGTATTCTGTTGTATTGTATTGTATTTTGTTACACCAAAAATCTGCAAAACATATACAGCACATTAGTGAACTGGGTAAAAATACATATAGGTCAAAGATTTGTTGCAAAATTTCTCAGTGGGCTTCATTCTTCATTAGCAACTCTGCAGAAAATTTTGCATCAAATTTTATCTAACTTTTTAGATTCTTTTTGTGCACAATGTATTTAAAACAACAGCAAGTAAATGCATGCCACAGGATGCTGAGGGCCTGTTCATATGAGGGATTTTTTTTAAAAAAAACAACAACATGTAACTGCAGAAATCTATACAGATTAATTTTGCATGGTTGATGTTGTTGTGTTTTGGATTAAATGGGGCTAATCTGTGTCCTTTCTGCCAATGCTGTTTCTAGGTGGTTTTCACACGATTTGGCACATCACTTGTTTTTTTTTTTCTATGCCACAGGTTACCAAATACACATTGAAAAAAATCTCTGCTGTATGAGCTGCAGTGCAAATTACCACTAAATATAATGGGATGTGGATTCCACATGGATTTGAGTGTTGAATGCACCAATTCTACACTGAAATCCATGTGAAATCTCCTTTAAGGGACTTTTATAATGAGTATTTTGTTGTGAAATATGTGCATATTACATGCTAAGATACATGCTAAAAAAAAAAACTGTGGGTCACATGTATGAACCTGTTTTGGTCTAAAAGTCACTTTTTTGCCCATATGGGCAAAAGAGTGAGTTTTAGACCTAAACAGTTTCATACATGTGGCCCTGTGTGAACATAACATGGCAGTATTTTGTGGGTGCTATATGACAATACTATCTGGGTACCATATGGCGGTATTATGTGGGTGTTATATGGCAGTATAGATAGTATCATGAAGGTACTATATGGAAGTATTATATGGGCCTATTGGAAATAAAATTTTCATGTAAAGGGTAGCACTTGTGGGTTTTCCATATGGCAGTTTTTGGGTTTTTGCTTTTTGGGGTTTAACCTGTGAAGCTCTAGCGACCTCCATGCCCAAGAGAGTTAAGGCAGTGCTGGGAAACAATGGGGGCCACACAAAATGTTGACACTGGGCACAATTCATGCATTTTTATTTAGGGGTGTACTCACTCTTGTTGTCACTTAGGGATGTACTTACTTTTGCTGCCAGCGGTTTAGACATTGGTGGCTGTGTGTTGAGTTATTTTGAGGGCACCCCAAATTGACACTATTATACAAGCTGTGCATGATTCTTTAATTGTTAAATGTCAGATTTCGTGTTGTCCCAAAAAAATTTTTAAAATAATATTTACATAAATGTGGGGGGTGTATTATTTTTGTGAATACTGTTTTTTATGGGCACTATATAGAATTTTTTTTTTTTTTTTTTTTTTTTCTTTTTTTTTTTTTTTTTTGTTTTTTTTTTTTTTTTTTTTTTTTTTTTTTTTTTTTTTTTTTTTTTTTTTTTTTTTGGGGTTTTTTTTGGCATTTCTTAACCTGAATTTGTGGGCTGTGATTTTTAAATACTGACCACCTTAACAAATGAGTTTAGGAATTATTTTCTCATCTTTTTTTATTTTTGGGTTTTTTTTTTTCCCTTCCTTTTTTTCCCCTGGACTTTATAAATTTTTATTTTTTCATTAAAAAAATTTCCAAATTTTAAATCCCGAAAATCACTTTTTTAAAAATTAAATATATTTGGCATTTTGCTGAAGAAAATAAGTTTGCCCCTACAACCAATTAAGGCTTTTTAGGTATTTTGCTTTTGGGGGATTTTCCTCAATTAGGCTGTTAAAGGGGGGGGGGCGGGGGGTGGATCGCCCCCATTTGAATGTTTACCGGGGGATCGCTGGGGAAAAAGACATGATTTCTCCCTCGCGTATTGTTTTATGGGGAGGGGGAGGGGGTAATCCCTAGCTCTCTTGAGAAATGTGGATTACCGTAATGATGGAATGGGTTTCAGCCGTATTTGGGGGCGGGGGAATACGGGCTGAAATCGGCCCAAAACAGCCGTTGAACTTAGCCTAAGAGCTCTGCTCCACAGACCCGTTAGAGGTCCCAATCAACTCTTACTTTAAAGAAGCTGTTTTAATAGTACCCTTTTTAAAAAATCCTGTCCCCGACTCAATAGTCAGCTTAACCTTACAAATGGGGAAGACCAAGAGCTTTTTAGGATGTCAGGGGCAAGATATAGACCGCACAAAGCGGGGGGGGTAAAAACCTAAAATAAGAGGGGGGTGAGAAGGAGAAACTGTTGGTGCAATAGTAAGAAAAAAGGAAGAAAAAACAAAATGACTGTCAATGGACTGATTGGGGCCCCAAAACCCCCACCAAAAACAGCCAAAACTCACGGGGGGGACTTAAATAAAACTCAAAGGCAGGGTTTTGGGCCACAGTCACAAGAAAACCCTGGTAAACCCTTATTCTTAATGGGTTTAAAATCCTGCAGGCCGCAAGCCCCCCGCTCAAAAAGGCCATGTGCAGGGGCCACCTGAAGTTTGCCAATAAAAACCCCGGATGAATCTGGAGTGTTGGGGGAAAAGGGGCTGTGGGTTTAGATGAGACAAAAATTTAGCTCTTTAGCAATAAATCAACTCGCCCTTTTTGGAGAAAAAGAAATGTGCCTATGACCCAAAGAACACCCTCCCCCCGTCAAGCATGGAGGTGGGGAAATTATTTTTGGGGTGTTTTTGTAAAGGGCACAGGGAAAATTCCCCATCAATGGGGAATGGTGGATCCAGTACCCTAAAATCCTGAGTGACAACCTCCTTCCCTCCGCCAGGACATTAAAAATGGTTCGTGGCTGGGTCTTCCAGTAAGACAATGACCCAAAACATGCAGCCAAGACAACAAAGGAGGGGCTCAAAAAGAAGCACATTAAGGTCATAGAGTGGCCCAGCCAGTCTCCAGACCGTAATCCCATAGAAAACTTACGGATGGAGTTGAAGCTCCATGTTTCCAAGTGACAGCCTCAAAATCTTAATGATTTAAAGATGATCTGAAAAGAGGAGTGGACCAAAATTCCCCCTGACATGTGCGCAAACCTCATCATCAACTACAAAAAACGTCTGACTGCTATGCTTGCCAACAAGGGTTTTGCCACCAAGTATTAAGTCTTGTTTGCCAGAGGGATCAAATACTTATTTCTCACTGCAAAATGCAAATAAATTTACATAATTTATAAAATGTGATTTTCTGGATGTCATTTTGGATATTCTATCTCTCAATGTTAAAACTAACCTACCCTTAAAATTATAGACTGTTCAGGTCTTTGTCAGTGGGCAAACTTACACAATCAGCAAGGGATCAAATAATTATTTCCTTCACTGTAAATTCTACATTATCTCACTACAAACAAGTGCTGGACTTTCAGAATATTGGATGCCAGATTAGAGGATATATATATATATATATATATATATATATATATATATATATATATATATTATTTTATTATATATAATATATATACATATATATATATACATATATATATGTATATATATATATAAATGCAAAGACAATGGTTACAATAAAGCAATGGACTATGAAGTTCAGGTAGGCCCTTTGTGAGTCATATTCTAGCTGGGGGTCACATTACAAAAATCACTTATTCTGTGGGCAATGAAAAAAGAACAAATTTTTTTCACAACCACAAAAGTATGTGTGAATAGAGGCAGGCGAGTGTCTGCAGCCGGCCCGCAGCACAGAGCACATCAGCAATTACTTTCCAGCTATAAAAAAGGCTAAAGCCTTGAAAGCAGCTTTTGTTACACATAGGACTACGGCCCGTCTGGTAAATGGAGGATCTAACTCCTAAGTCTGCTGTGTGACTACCATGTGAGGTCAAGGGAGTGGAAGTTATTTCTATCAGGATTTTACAAGGTGATCATGTGCGCTTTACACATCAGGGCATTAAAAGGATATAATATGTAAAAGATCTCTATAATCAAAGGATAGAATGGTGCTTCTGGCCATATATATATAGTATCTCACAAAAGTAAGTACACCCCTCACATTTTTGTAAATATTGTATTATATCTTTTCATGGGACAACACTGAAGATCTGACACTTTGATATAATGTTAAGTAGACAGTGTACAGCTTGTATAATAGTGTAAAT
The DNA here is from genome assembly GCA_025379985.1 of Phyllomedusa bahiana. Classification (NCBI taxonomy): domain Eukaryota; kingdom Metazoa; phylum Chordata; class Amphibia; order Anura; family Hylidae; genus Phyllomedusa; species Phyllomedusa bahiana. The sequence continues at coordinate 43,473 of JAODAL010009978.1, forward strand.
TTTATGTGCCCTAAAAATAACTCAGCACACAGCTATCAATGTCTAAACTGCTGGTAAAATAAAGAGAGTATACCCTTAAGTGAGTACACCCCAGAGTGAAAATGGACAAACTGTGCCCAATGTGTCAATATTTTGTGTGTCCACTATTCTTTCCAGCACTGCGTTAACTCTATTGGGCATGGAGGTCACTAGAGCTTCACAGGTTACAGCCACTGGAATCCTCTTCCCCTCCTCCATGACGACATCACGGAGCTGGTGGTGTTAGAGACCTTGTATTCATCCACCTTCCGTTTGAGGGCGCCCCACAGATGCTCAATAGGGTTTAGGTATGGAGACATGCTTAGCCAGCCCAGCAACTTTACCCTCATTTTCGTTAGCAAGGCAGTGGTAGTTTTGGAGGGGATCATGCTCTACTTCAGTATGTCACAGTACATGTTGGCATTCATGGTCCCCCAACGAACTGTAGCCCCCACAGCCTGAAGCACTCATCCAGTCCCAAACCATGATACTCCACCACTATGCTTTGTACTCCTCACCTGGTTGCCGCCACACACGCTTGACACCATCTGAACCAAATAAGTTTATCTGCTACTCCACCAACTCATACAGAACGCCTGTGAGCCCTGTTTCCTCTGCCCACTCATAGAGAAAGCCTGTGAGTCCCGCTTCTTCATTAAAGGGGTTTTGCCACAAAGTAAAATTGACGTGGACGCTTGTAAATGAAATAACAAACATTTTCACCTTTTATTATTATTAAAAATTCTGCACCATTTTTGTTTTAGCTTCTCCTTTAGTGATCCATTGTTTACAGCTTGTCTCCAGGGATACACCGGGGCGAGAGCTACTCACTCCTTGTCAACTGCTCAACACACCTCTCCCAAAGGAAGCTACTGAGTTTTTCAAACCTTGGTGCTGTAAACTACCCCAGCCTCTTGCTCCTTAGTAATTAGTCAAACGGGAAATAAATAAAAAAAGAAACTCAATCGGTCTGTCATTGGTAAAGAGGAAAAAAAAAAACAAAGGTTTGGTTCCTGCAGGGGTTGAACTAGGACCCTTGTGCCCGGGGGCAAAAAATTACCTCTCAGCTCCCCACAATGCTTTTCCTAAAAAGACTTTCTTTTTGAAAGAGAGGAAGGGGCCCGGTGATGCACCCCCCTGGGGCACAGTAGGCAATTCAAAAAAATCCACAGTCCCCCTTTTAGCACAGAGCTGGAGAGCTGGACGCAGGAGGTATGAAATGAGATCGTGGCAAAACCCCTTTCACTCGTAGAGAAAGCCTGTGAGTCCTGCTTCTTCCCTTCAATTCACAGAGAAAGACTGTAAGTCTAACAGGAGACTCCTCTGATTACGGCCTTCCCATTTTTGATGTATATATATATATATATAATATATACTGGTGGAGATTAGCGTCCACAAATGGTAGGCAGCAGGGGCCTTCAACAGGACCGAGACAGTGACAGCGATGTAAAGTTTAAGTCCAGCGCGAGCCTGGTTTATTTGAGGCAGGTGAAACAAACACAAGGTCTTAAGGTTCAGGCCAAAAACACAAACAACAAATGCTTGCTCGGCTTGAGCTCGTACCTAAACCGAGGATTCCTTTCTGTCTTTGCACAGTAGTAATCCCAGCGTGGTTTCCACTTAGCATGCATTTGGTCCACACAAAAGACAAATCCCAGCCTGCAGGCCCAGCTTTATAGGCCAAATACCAGCCTCACCCGAGCCGTGGGAGTGGCCACCCACCCGGCTCTTGTACCACTCCAGGAAAAAGCCGACCCATACTAAGCGGATTTGGAACCGCTTATACTAATACTGTGTCAGTAACATAGCGCTACTGCCACCAAAGCTGTCGGCCCTTCCTTCACCGACGCCCAGGCCTCTCGGTGAACCACGCTTCGGTCCACAGCTTCCTACGCCACATAGGACAGTACCCTAGGGGAAAAATACCTTCCCTCGGCTACACCGCCTGCCACTTCTCACATACCCTCCCTCTGTTCGAGCCTGTGGTGTCGTACATATTTGCCACCATACAGTGTGTTCTGGGAAAGAGCATCAGCATTACCCCTAGCAACCGTCCCTGCTCTGTGCTCCACTTTAAATTTGAATTGTTGTAAGTTAGGAACCACCTTAGTTACTCTAGCATTCCTCTCCTTCGCCTGACACATCCAAGTTAATGGAGTAGTGATCCGTTGGATTAACCGGAAGTGTCGGGCCAACAAATATATATTTACGGGACTCGAGGGATCCATTTAAATGGCGCAAGCAACTCCGCTCGAACAATACATAGTATTTTCTCAGCAGTGGTGAGCTTCACTACTTAGAAGGTGACCTGGAAGGTTCCTCTCCGATCTAATCTCCTGGGAACAGACGCACCCAGTCCCACATCAGACGCATCCGTCTGCACAATGAACTCCTTTTTAAAGTTGGGAGGTGATAGTACTGGCGTGTCACAGAGAGCCAGCTTAACACCTGGAACGACCTCTCTGCCTATGTGGTCCAAGTAACCAAGACCGCGACTTACTGTGCCGTGCAGATCCGTCGAGAGTGCTGCTATACTAGCGAAGTTCTGATAAATCGCCGGGTAAGTACCCCACAATACCTAGAAAATCCTCACCTGCCTTTTTGTTTGGGCTGTGGCATCCTGATGCTTGCACTTTATTGATTGGGCTTTTATGATACCCCTTCCGATCACGTACCCCAAGAGGCAGGCTAACTTCCAACGCTAGGGCTCACTTCTTTGGATTTGCTGTTTAGTCCCCTCTGTTTCTCAGGTAATTAAGCATGGCCTGCACCTTGTAGGTGGCTTGTCCCAGTCCGTCACTAAATATAATGATGTCATCTAAATAACGGCGTGACGCATACGACGATGGGGCCATGAGGACAATATCCATCAACCTTGAAGGTTTCCGAGCCCCATGCCAAACCAAACGGTAAGCAGTTTATATACTGTACAGGCCGACGGTGTTGGCAAAGGTCTGCTATTTCTTTGGCCTGATCAGTAAGGGAAAGCCTGCCAGTAGCCCTTAATAGGTCGAAGGGTGGAGAAGTAATCTGGCATGACTAGCCTTTTCAATTAACTCATCTACTCCTAGGGCATTGGGTAGCTTCAAATTTGACAACTTCGTGATCTGTCCGGAAGTCATTGCAGAAGCGTATCGTGCCATCGGGTTTTAGTATCAGCACAATTGTGGCTTGACCACTCACTTCTTGACTCCCTCAAATCACACCGAGGTCCAACATTTTCTGACTTCCTCTATATAAGCTCGTCTGCCGAGCTTCAGGGACCCGGTACGGCTTCAAAAACTTTTACCCCTGGCTCTGTTACAATGTCATGCTTGATGACATTAGTACGCCCAGGCAGCTCCAGAAATACATTCTGAATTGCGCTGTAACAAACACCCTGGCCTCCTGTTTTTTGGACTTGACAGGGATTCTGACACACAGACCTCCGGAAGTACACTACAGGGGTGCTAACAGCCACCAGGTCCTCTCTGTCCTTCCATGGCTTAATTAGATTTACATGGTATAGCTGTTCGGTTTACGTCTACCGGTCTGGGACACTTTTATAATTTACTCCCCAACCTGTTTTAATTATTCATATAAGGCCCCTGCCACTTTGCAAGGAACCTACATTCGTAGCGTGGTCAGCCAGCACTAATACCCGAATCCCGGGGTTGAAGTCCTCACTTTGGCGGACTTGGATGAGACCCTCGCTTGGTCTTCTTGTATAAGTGCTGTAGATGTTCCTCCAATGGGCATGGCCGCAGCAATCGGTCCTGCATTCTATATCTATCTCTCTATCATCTCTCACTACCTGTAATGGGTGGACTCGTCTCCCAATCTCCTTCGGCTATATCTAGGAGCCCCGATATCTCTATCACTCTCTCCATAGACCAACTCAAATGGAGAGAATTCCCGTTGACGACTGTGGGACTGCACACACAGAAACATTAAATATGGCAGCAGACGTCCCAGTCTTTCCCATCCTTACTGACCACCCCTTAAGCATATTTTTAGAGTCTTTTTGAACCTCTCAACAAGTCCCATCTGTCTTTGGGTGGTATACAGATGTACGCAAGTGCTTGATACGGAACAGTTTTACAATAACTCCTTCATGACCTTTTGACAAAAGGGAGTTCCTTTCCGTAAGGAATTTCCTTTGGTAATACCGGTGCGGGAAAAACATCTGAAATAGTGATTTTCCTTTGCAATACCTTGGACGAGGTATTTCGCAAAGGAACGCCTCCTGGTACGTGTGCCGTAATCTAACACCACCAATATATAATGATGACCACCTGGTGGACTTTTACAAGGGGCCCGACAAGATCCATTTGCCACCCTCTCAAATGGAACCTCTATCTACTCATGGGTAACGTAACGAGGGACTTCGATAATAGCGGCATCGGAGCTTGTTAACTGACACTCTGGCAGGGCTCACAGTACCGTTTCACCTCAACATGGACTCCTGCCAAAAAAAACATTGAGGAGCACTCCTTAGTTTTTTCGGTTCCTAAGTGATCCCCGTACACTTGCTTTGTGGGCCAGGCTAAGACCAATCGGCGATAAGGCTTGTAACCACCAGTTGTTCAACAACCTCCGCCCGCACTTTGTCGACCTGATATAGCAGCCTTGATTAACGGCCATTTGTGGAACTCTGTATCAGCCCCTGGGTATTGGGGCTCCCCATTCACACCTTAACATTTTCCCTGGCCCCCACTTAAGGTGGGATCTCTAAGCTGCCGTCGGTTCCAAAATTATCACGGGCAGACCTCCAGGTCAGGCATAGCAGCCTTCCTCTTCTGGTCCTCCATAATCACCTGCAAGCACTTCTAGGGGAGAGCTGTCACCAATCTCTCTGTGTCACCCCCCTAACTACCTGAGCTGAAGCATCGGGGTCAAATGTTCTGGTAAGTTGTAGACACATCAACATTATTATAACCTATAGACTCTACCCGGTTCTTGCCATAAGTCCCAAAATAGGGGGAAGTCTCTCCGAGGATCACTGTCTGCATCGGATCTCACCACTCCCACTTCATGGAGGCAGTCCCACAAGGGAGTCTCCAACTTTACTAAACCGCGGTAGTGTTAAGTCCTTGGTATCCCGTGAATGCATAGAACCCCTATCACATGTCCAGTGAGGGACGTGGGGTCAACAAGCTGGCGTACACCGTGGTTGACCAGGCTCCCTGAGTCACAGGAGTGCCGTACCGGGTAGCCATTGACCTAATGTTACACAGGTGCTGATCAGGTCTTGACGCAGTCCCTCTGCGGAAAAACCTGGCCGTGCAAACAATGACTCCTCCGATCTGAGTCACACACCCAGGGCTCAGGTGGTAAGGGGACAGTTTTGCAGCCATATGGTCCCAGGCCCATGACACGTCCAAACACAGGATGGGCCGCCGTCTCTCTGAACTCTGCTCTAGCCCGGACCATCACGCTGGGTCCTTTCCCTTTCCTCCAATGAGTCTCCCTCTGAGCCACCTCCCTTTGGGACCCTTCTTCCCCCCCTTAATATGGGACAGTCTTAACGCATACTCATGGACGATTGTTCTGTTCCCGTGGTTGGGTGTCCAGGAGATACAGCCTGTAACAAGTCCTCCGTAGCTTGTACCTCCCCCGAAGTTTACGAGGTGCACCCGCATCCTTGGGGTCACCTTGTCCGACCCAGCGCTGATCTCTGAGGGAAGACAGTGGCTGAACTTGTCAAAACGACCTTCTCTAGCCGACTGCTCCAGTCGTAGACTCCTCGTGGCTGTAGCCACCTTTTCACCAGATGGATCAGGTCGTATACATCTGGGGCCGTGCTGGTATTGTGGTGGAATAAGTCGGTTATAGCACCGTCGGGACCGCACTGTTTTGGCATTCACCCCCAAGCGAGCAGGGATCTCGCTCCTTTATTTAGCATAGTCCCCGAGCGACCTGCGCGCTGATGTCGAAGTACGCTTTTTTGTGGTTTCCCCCAGTTAGAAAGGGCGCCACTACCTCACCCAACGAGCCCCTGTTAGCCTTCTCCCACTCTCCAGCCTTTCAAAAACATGAATAGGGCCCTCAACATCGTCTGTGAGCGTCATCTTTCTCATGACTACTGTACCGCAGCACGAGCGTCGGGAGCTGAACTTGCGACCTCTGGACACTTGCGCCACCGCCAGACTGCCTCTGTGGAGCTGCTTGTTGATATGCAGCTGCCTCCTGAAGGGCGAGACGGTTAGCCTCTATCACTAGGTGTTGGTTTTTCTGCCTGGGCTCTCATAGCTCATCGTGTGCGACATTTTGTTTGATTCGCCGACATGAGTTGGAGGCTACTGTTAAGCCTGGATCAGCTGCTTTAAAAAAAAAAAAAAAAAATAAAAAAAAATAAAAAAGAAAAAAAAAAAAAAAAAAAAAAAAAAAATCAGGACTCGTCCATCTTGGCCGTCTCTGTCTTGTTGCACTGCTGCAGCTTTAACCCAGGACATAAGCTCACAGTCCTCTCCAGACACTTTTGTTTCATGTCTGTTGCCCTTACAAACGGTTTATGCTACTGCATCAAGTGTCCTTTTAAACGCGTGTATGTCCTCTTTAAGTCTGTATGGGGGGAGGTGGGCCCGCACTAGCGCTCTCTGTCCGCCGCGGCCATTTAAAGAACCCCCCGCCTGCCTGGCGGCCGGAGGAATGCCAACTCCCCCGGGAGGGCGGGAGGGGAACCCCAATAGCCGGGACCCCCCCGCCAAAAAACGGGAGAGTTGGCATTGTATGCCCTTAAGGTTCATGCCAAAAAACACAACACACATGCTTGCTCGGCTGTGAGCGCTACCTAAACCGAGGATTCCTTTCTGTCTTTGCACAGGTAGTAGATCCAAGCGTGGTTTCCTCTTTAGCGGCAGAGGTCCCACACAAAAACAAACACAGGCCTGCAGCCCAGTCTTTAAAGCCTAATACCAGCCTCACCTGGGGCGGTAGGAGTGGCACCACCCGGCTCTTTGACCACTTCCCAGTGCAAAGCCGACCCAGACTAAGCGGATTGGAACGCTACACTAATACTAGTGTCAGTAACATAGCGCTACTGGACCACTAAGCTGCGGAGCCTTCCTTCACCGAGCCCACAAGGCCTCTCGTGACACGCTTCGGTCCACAGGCATTCCCTAACGCCACATAGGACAGTACCCTAGGGGAAAAAAACCTTCCCTCGGCTACACCGCCTGCCACCTTACTACACAATATATATATATATATATATAAGTTATATATATATATATATATATATATATATATATAAATATATATATATATATATGGTATGTATATATATATATATGAAACGGGTAGAAGGTCATACCTTTGAACCTCTGTACATGTACAAAACAGTGATGGTGTAGCTTTGAGGTTCTGAGCCTGCACCATAACCATAGGTGTCAACCCTAACATACAACTGACACCTGTGCAAAGGTCGTATAAAAGATAATAGATAGGGGTTTTTTAACCCTTAGGTTTTGGTCATTAACCGTCTACTATTGTGTAATTTTACAATTGTATTCGTACAGACAATGGGCCCCCATACAGGGGGTCCGGGGCCCGGCGGCACCCGCCGAACCGACTCAGGCGGCCCAGTGGGGCCCCCGAGCTCTTGCCCCCCGGGGCCCCGGCCGGCATCGGTCCCTAAACCCCGGGCCCGTGTCCCGAGGGCTTGAGCCCGGGCCCGGGGTCGGGGACTGTCCCCCCGGCCCCCGGGCGCGCGGTGTCAGGAGAAGCGCCTTTAGCGTTGCGTCCGCGTCCCCCCTGGCGGGCTGAAGGCATTGGCTTTCAGCCTCCCAGATCCCGGGCCCTACTCGACAAGGCGGTGGGTACCCCCACGTCACGTGCCGCATAGCAGGACGGCGGAGGGCGGGGAGCCCGGGCGGCAGGACGAGGCTAGGTAAGTGTTTTTTTTTTTTTTTCTTATAAAGGGGCCCCCTGATCTGGCTAAAGGGGGCCCTGACTCTACATAAAAGGGGGCCCTGACTCTCTAAAAGGGGGCCCCTGACCTGCCAAAAAGGGGTCCCTGACTCGCCAAAAAAAGGGGGCCTGACTCTCAAAAAGGGGGCCCTGCTCCCCAAAAGGGGGGGCCCGACTCGCCAAAAAGGGGGGGCCCTGACTCTGTAACGAAAAGCGGGCCCTGACTTCCCTAACGCTAAAGGGGCCCTGACTGGCCTACCCGTAAAGGGGGCCTGACTCTGCCTACCAAAGGGGGCCCCTGACTCGCCTAAACAGAAGGGGGGCCTGATCTACCCTAAACATAAAGGGGGGCCCTGATCTACCTAAACATAAAGGGGGCCCTGACTTTCCAAACATAAAGGGGGCCCCTGCCCTTCCCTAAACAAAAAGGGGGGCCCTACTACCTACAAACTAAAGGGGGGCCCTGATACAAACAAACTAGCTAAAGGGGGCCCCTAACTACCTACAAACAAAAGGGCTCACTGCACACTAGTAAAAGAGCCCCGATTTCCCTGCCACTCTAAAAACTCCTAATACCTGTATATACCTAAAGGGGCCTGCTTATTACCTGGGGGTTTTTTCCCTATGGCTAGGTACCCCCAGCCTGCCTGGGGCTGGTGAATTTATGCGTGGGGTTTCCCTTCCAAAATGGGCTATCTAATTACCTGGGCCCCCCCCTTTTCCCAACCTCCCTGGGTCTTGTTCCTCCCTGGAAAATTTAATTGTGAGGGGAGCAGCCCATTTTTCCCTTATCTCCCAGGGGTCAGTTCTTCCCCACCCTCCAACCCTAGGATACTGACCTTAAGTTATGGTTTACCCGCTCTCCCACCCCGGGGAGGGTTTGTACAGGGGTAGAAATAATAAAGGATGCGGGAAAATTAGGATTTACGATTTTGTGGAATTTCTCAATAGGGGTGGCGGGACAAGTCATCTTGGCGGTGGGGAAAAGGTTCAGAAGAAAGGGAAAATAAGAACGACTCAAGAGAAGAGAAGACTATCAGGGACGCTCCGGTGAGTTCTGTTTGGGGGTTATTTTATTTCTTTACTGGTTAGTGCTGTATTCACTGAAATGTGATGAAAACCGAGCTGGTGCAGATATTATGTGGTCGCTTATGGCGGTATTGTGGGTTATTTTGGGTGTTAGTATAGGGGCATGTACATTTGCCCCTGATTGTAAGAGTGGGGAAAACCCCGACCCTGTATAGGGTTACACTTTACTTTTTGCTGGGTTTTATTTTAGGGTGGTGAGGTGGTGACCAAGGGAAACAGGAGGGGATATTTATTGGGTGGAGGGGGTTTTGGATGGAGCTACTTACCCCTGTTCTTGATATGTAGATTGACAGATATGTGAGACGAAAGATATGTGCTCACATGGTATAGTATACACTACAGTTCTTTTTGCTTTGTATTATTGGTAAAATGGCGCATTTATTCTAGAGGCCGTTTTTTTTTGCTGGGAGCGGGGCGATCGGGTTGCGGGGGGGGGCGATCGGGTTGTGGGGGGATTTACAGGGGGGGGCCCCAGGTCTTCAGCTTATGGGGTAAATTTCGGGGGGCCCCTGAAACAATGCTTTAGTGAGCCCAAATTGTCTGGCTGCAGAAGAACTTGTGCAAGTACTAAGGGACCTGTGCGCTATGATGATGTGTTGAGCTCACAGAGGATTGTGTAGACTGGATATAATTCAATTGTATTTAGCTGAGACCAGGCCCCACCCATGTAAAAATTATCTTTGGGGATCCAGGTTTGTTTAGCTCACAGAGCTTTTTGGGTGGGATACAGTTGCATTCTTTTATTAGGTGAGACATGGATAGTTGTACAACTATCAGTCGGACCAGGCTGTTAAACTACGGCATTCTTAAATGAAAAAATTGATTCATTCTCAGCTAGAAGCAGGACATTGTGTGCAATGTATCGGCTAGATCACTGTTAGCTCACAGAGCATTATTTAGTCTGATGCAATGTATCTACTTTTCAGCTGGAAAAGTTTTGCATGTCTGTATCAGTCTGGGATCAAGGCTGTTTAGTGCACAGAGCATTGTCAGCACTGGATAAGTTGCTTTTCTTCTCGAGGAGCAGGACAGTTGTACTGTATCAATATTGGATCAGATTGTTTGCTCACAGAGCATTGTCGGGATTGGATAAAGTTGAATTCACTTCTCAGCTGAGAACTGGACTAGCTACAGTGGGGGAAAAAAGTACTTAGTCAGCCGCCAATTGTGCAAGTTCTCCCACTTAAGAATAGAAGAGAGGCCTGTAATTGAGTCATTGGGCGACCTCAATTTTTGAGAGACAAATAGAAAAAAATCCACAAAAAAAATTGTTGATTGGAAAGAATTTTTTGCAAATTTTGGTGGAAAATAAATTTTGGTCAAAAACAAAAAATTCCTCTAAGACTTTGTTCTATATCTTTTTTTGCAATGACAGAGGTCAAAAGTTTTTTGTAAGTTTACAAGGTTGGCGCCCCATGTTGTGGTATGTTGGCCCATTCCTCCATGGATCCTCTAAAACTGATATTTTTTTGGGCTGTCGCTGGAAAAGGGCTTTCAATCCCTCCCAAAAGGGTTTTTTATGGGGTTGAATCTGGAGAGGTAGGGCCCCTCCAGGACCTTGAAATGCTTCTTACGAAAACCATCCTTCTTGCCCTGGCGTGTGTTTGGGGTCACTGCATGCTAAAAAACCCAGCCACATTTCATCTTCAATGCCCTTGTGATGGGAAAGGGGGTTTTTCACTCAAAAAACTCAGGGGTACATGGCCCCTTCATTCTTTCTGTACAGGTAAATCGTCCTGGGGCCCTTTTCAGGAAACGCCCCGAGGCATGATGTTCCCCCCTCCCCCCATGCTCACGTAGGTATGGTGTTCTTTGGATGCAGTCCAAAATTTCTCACCCCAAAAAAGGGGTTGTTTTCTCCAACGTTCGCTTTTGGGTTTTTTGACCTTTGACCTTCCCCAAAAACTCTTCTGGGTCACCAAATGTCTCTAGCAAACTTCAGAAGGCCGGACATGTAGTGGGGTTTAAACAGGGGGACCGTCTGGGCCCGCAGGGCCTGAGTCCCTGGCGGTGTGTGGGTTATGTGGGGCCCTTTGATGTTTTTTTCCCTCTTGAGGGCCTTCCTAGGTTCCTCCGTGTGGTTTGGGATTTTTGTCACCCTTCTTGTGTCATTTTTACCCCACGGGGGGGGGATCTTGGTGGGCCCCAGATGGTGGAGTTATCAGGTTTGTCTTCATTTTCTAAATTTTTGCTCCCACAGTTATTTCTTCATACCAAACTTTTACCTTGCAGATTCAGTCTTCCCAGCCTGGTGCAGGGGTACAGTTTTTTTCTGGTTCCTTCCCAGCTCTTTGTCTCACCTAGTGGGTTTGGGGGTTGGGGTGTTTGGGTTTTGGGGAAAGGGGTTTTTAACTGGTAACAAATTCAAACAGGAGCCATTACACAGGGATGAGTGGGGGACAGGGAGCCTCTTAAAAAAGTGTTCAGGTCTGCGAGAGCCAGAAAAACCCCGCTTGTTTGTAGGGGGCCAAAAACTTAAATTTCCCACCATAATTTGCAAATAAATTCTTTCCAGATCAGACAATGGGATTTTCTGGATTTGTTTCCTCATTTTGTCTCTCATAGGTGAGGTCGACCTATGATGTCAGTTACAGGCCTCTCTCATCTTTTTAAGTGGGAGAACTTGCACAATTGGTGGCTGACTAAATACTTTTTCCCCACTGTATGTACTAGTACATGTATCAGTATTGGATCCAGATTGTTTAGCTCACAGAGCATTGTTGGGATTGGATACAGTTGCATTTGCTTCTCAGCTGAGAACCGGACTAGCTATGCACATGTATCAGTATTGGATCCAGATTGTTTAGCTCACAGAGCATTGTCTGGATTGGATACAGTTGATTCCACTTCCCAGCTGAAGTGCCCTCATGTATACAGCATTTCTGCAGACAGTATATTTGTTGCGGCCGTGCATGTGGGCCGCTCGCAGTGTTTCTGGCACGTCGTCCATGTGTTGTAATTATCACATTATGTTCGGAGGAGGTCTGCTTTGTATTGTGGTTGGAGACCTCTCATGACAGAGACATTATTCAGATGTAAAGTCAATTGACTTTTATTACCAGTTCCCCGTATCTTCTGCCTAATCTCCAAACTGTCCACAATCTCCCCTCTTCTGTTTATTACTATGTGAGTGAAGGAAAGCAGCCGCCTCCTCCGCCGTAAATAAGATGACTTTTAAGAAAACATAAAGCCTATCAATTATGATGGATGAAACCTGCTTGTCCAAACATCTCTATGTCTCAGCTTCTAAGCGCAGTGCAGGCTGCAAGGACAAGAAATCCCAAAATCTGATTACAGGGGAGGGGAGAAAAATAAAACAATAGGCAAAACGTAGCTGCAAGCCCCATTCGTGAATTTTCTTGCCTTCAGTTTTTTAGCCTCTTGGGGTCCAAATCCAATGAGGCAAACAATTAGGTACAAGTGAGCAGCCTATCAGCAGGTGGGAACTTACATGTGAGCAGCCTATCAGCAGGTGGGAAGGTACATGTGAGCAGCCTATCAGCAGGTGGGCAGGTACAAGTGAGCAGCCTTTCAGCAGGCGGGCAGGTACAAGTGAGCAGCCTATCAGCAGGTGGGAAGGTACAAGTGAGCAGCCTATCAGCAGGTAGGAAGGCACATGTGAGCAGCCTATCAGCAGGTGGGAAGGTACAAGTGAGCAGCCTATCAGCAGGTGGGACGTTACATGTGAACAGCCTATCAGCAGGTAGGAAGGCACATGTGAGCAGCCTATCAGCAGGTAGGAAGTTACATGTGAGCAGCCTATCAGCAGGCGGGCAGGTACAAGTGAGCATCCTATCAGCAGGTGGGAAGGTACAAGTGAGCAGCCTATCAGCAGGCGGGAAGGTACATGTGATCAGCCTATCAGCAGGTGGGAAGGTACAAGTGAGCAGCCTATCAGCAGGTAGGAAGTTACATGTGAGCAGCCTATCAGCAGGTAGGAAGCACATGAAAGCGCTTTAAAGCAGGTAGGAAGGCACATGTGAGCAGCCTATCAGCAGGTAGGAAGGCACATGTGAGCAGCCTATCAGCAGGTAGGAAGGCACATGTGAGCAGCCTATCAGCAGGTAGGAAGGTACATGTGAGCAGCCTTTCAGCAGGTAGGAAGGCACATGTGAGCAGCCTATCAGCACGTAGGAAGTTACATGTGAGCAGCCTTTCAGCAGGTAGGAAGGCACATGTGAGCAGCCTATCAGCACGTAGGAAGGAACATGTGAGCAGCCTATCAGCAGGTGGGAACTTACATGTGAGCAGCCTATCAGCAGGTAGGAAGTTACATGTGAGCAGCCTGTCAGCAGGTAGGAAGGCACATGTGAGCAGCCTATCAGCAGACGGGTAGGTACATGTGAGAAGTCTATCAGCAGACGGGTAGTTTCATGTGAGCAGCCTATCAGCAGGTGGGAAGGTACATGTGAGAAGTCTATCAGCAGACGGGTAGTTTCATGTGAGCAGCCTATCAGCAGGTAGGAAGGTAAATGTGAGCAGCCTATCAGCAGACGGGAAGGTACATGTGAGCAGCCTATCAGCAGATGGGAAGGTACATGTGAGCAGCCTATCAGCAGGTGGGACGTTACATGTGAGCAGCCTATCAGCAGGTGGGAAGGTACATGTGAGCAGCCTATCAGCAGGTGGGAAGTTACATGTGAGCAGCCTATCAGCAGGTGGGAAGTTACATGTGAGCAGCCTATCAGCAGGTAGGAAGGTACATGTGAGCAGCCTATCAGCAGGGGGGAAGGTACATGTGAGCAGCCTATCAGCAGGTAGGAAGGTAAATGTGAGCAGCCTATCAGCAGATGGGAAGGTACATGTGAGCAGCCTATTAGCAGGTAGGAAGGTACATGTGAGCAGCCTATCAGCAGGTAGGAAGGTACATGTAAGCAGCCTTTCAGCAGGTAGAAAGGCACATGTGAGCAGCCTATCAGCAGGTAGGAAGGCACATGTGAGCAGCCTATCGAAGGTAGGAAGTTACATGTGAGCAGCCTTTCAGCAGGTAGGAAGGCACATGTGAGCAGCCTATCAGCAGACGGGTAGGTACATGTGAGAAGTCTATCAGCAGACGGGTAGTTTCATGTGAGCAGCCTATCAGCAGGCGGGTAGTTTCGTGTGAGCAGCCTATCAGAAGGCGGGTAGTTTCGTGTGAGCAGCCTATCAGCAGGTAGGAAGGTAAATGTGAGCAGCCTATCAGCAGGGGGGAAGGTACATGTGAGCAGCCTATCAGCAGGGGGGAAGGTACATGTGAGCAGCCTATCAGCAGGGGGGACGTTACATGTGAGCAGCCTATTAGCAGGTAGGAAGTTACATGTGAGCAAGCCTATCGCAGGTAGGAAAGGTAAATGTGAAAAAGCCTATCAGCGGGTAGGAAGGTAAATGTGAGCAGCCTATCAGCAGGTAGGAAGGTACATGTAAGCAGCCTATCAGCAGGGGGGAAGGTACATGTGAGCAGCCTATCAGCAGGCGGGACATTACATGTGAGCAGCCTATCAGCAGGTGGGACGTTACATGTGAGCAGCCTATCAGCAGGTGGGACGTTACATGTGAGCAGCCTATCAGCAGATGGGAAGTTACATGTGAGCAGCCTATCAGCAGGTGGGAAGGTACATGTGAGCAGCCTATCAGCAGGTGGGAAGTTACATGTGAGCAGCCTATCAGCAGGTGGGAAGTTACATGTGAGCAGCCTATCAGCAGGTGGGAAGTTACATGTGAGCAGCCTATCAGCAGGCGGGTAGTTTCATGTGAGCAGCCTATCAGCCGGCGGGAAGATAAATGTGAGCAGCCTATCAGCAGGTGGGAAGGTACATGTGAGCAGCCTATCAGCAGGTGGGACGTTACATGTGAGCAGCCTATCAGCAGGTGGGAAGGTACATGTGAGCAGCCTATCAGCAGGTGGGAAGGTAAATGTGAGCAGCCTATCAGCAGGCAGGAAGTTAAATGTGAGCAGCCTATCAGGATGTAGGACAGTAAATGTGAGCAGCCTATCAGCAGGTAGGAAGGTACATGTGAGCAGCCTATCAGCAGGTGGGAAGGTAAATGTGAGCAGCCTATCAGCAGGCAGGAAGTTAAATGTGAGCAGCCTATCAGGATGTAGGACAGTAAATGTGAGCAGCCTATCAGCAGGTAGGAAGGTACATGTGAGCAGCCTATCAGCCGGCGGGAAGATAAATGTGAGCAGCCTATCAGCAGGCGGGTAGTTTCATGTGAGCAGCCTATCAGCAGGCGGGTAGTTTCATGTGAGCAGCCTATCAGCAGGCGGGTAGTTTCATGTGAGCAGCCTATCAGCCGGCGGGAAGATAAATGTGAGCAGCCTATCAGCAGGCGGGTAGTTTCATGTGAGCAGCCTATCAGCAGGCGGCTAGTTTCATGTGAGCGGCCTATCAGCAGGCGGCTAGTTTCATGTGAGCAGCCTATCAGCAGGCGGGTAGTTTCATGTGAGCAGCCTATCAGCAGGCGGTTTTTAAGTTTAAAATTTGTGAGCAGCCTATCAGCAGGCGGTAGTTTCATGTGAGGCTTATCAGCAGGGGGGTAGTTCATTGTGAGCAGCCTATCAGCAGGCGGGTAGTTTCTTTGTGGGGCAGCCTATCAAGCAAGGGGGGGTAGTTATGTGAGCGTTATAGCAGGGGGTATTTTTCATGTGAGAGCTATCAGCAGGCGGGTTAGTTTCATGTGAGCAGCCTATCAGCAGGCGGGTAGTTTTTGTGAGCAGCTATCACGGGGCGGGTGTATTTCTTGTGAGCAGCCTATCAGCAGGCGGGTAGTTTCATGTGAGCAGCCTATCAGCAGGCGGGTAGTTTCATGTGAGCAGCCTATCAGCAGGCGGGTAGTTTCATGTGAGCAGCCTATCAGCAGGCGGGTAGTTTCATGTGAGCAGCCTATCAGCAGGCGGGTAGTTTCATGTGAGCAGCCTATCAGCAGGCACTCGATTCTTGTGCAGCAGGTGTACTTTGCTCTGGATTGTCCTTGCTGAGAGTTTAGTGAGTGAATGGATGATGTGTTTTGCTACCCTCGCGGTGAAGGGTAGCACAATGTTACTGAGTTTCCAAAAAGATCGAGTCATGGAAGAAGAAGTAAAATTGTAAACTGTGTAAACTATAGTGATAATTTATTAAGAAAGTGGGGATAGTGAGCAAAGGCATATGTAAGATGACCAGGCCATCTTTTCCATTGGGCACACTAAGCAGTTGCCCGGGTTCCCCAAAAGTATAGGGGCCCAGGTGGTGAATGTTTGTCCCAGGAATACAAGAAACATACCTGTCACGGTTTGCAGTAGTGGATCCTCTGGACCACCGCAAGCGATGATAGTTAAGCCACGCCAGGGAGCGGAGTCTAAGTAGGTCCGGTTTTCACCAGAGCCCGCCGCAAAGCGGGATGGACTTGCTGCGGCGGGAGTCCTACCAGGTCGCTACCCCTGACGTGACTTGCTTGTGGTGGCAGCCAAGGTATAGCGTGGTACAAAATCGTCAGGCAGGCTCGTAGTCAGGGACGGGCAATAAGGTCAGGACAGGCGGCACAGGGTTTGTGGTCGAGGGAACGGAGGAAAGAAGGTAAGGTACAACGGTTAATCAGAACTAGACTCAGAAAACGCTTTCTCAGTAGCCGGTAAGGCACTAAAGATCCGGCAGGGTAACCAGGAACAGGCAGGCTTAAATAGGGGCAGCGACCGGCAATGACGAATTACCGGTGCGCTGGCCCTTTAAATTTAACACTGTCCTATGGAGCGGGGCCGCGCACTCCGCGGGACAGAGACTACAGCAGGAACGTGGCTGGGTAAGTCTACAGGGGGACATGTAGGGGAATGAGCGCGCCCGTGACCCGACATGTGGGTCGCGGCGCCGCTCAGCAGCGGGGCACAGATGCGCCTGTGACCCGGGATGGGGGTCGCAGGGGCATCCGTGACAATACCCTGGATTCCTTGGTTGGTTTTGCTTATTTAACTGTTTATGTGTTTTTAGGACGTGCAAACAGTTAAAAACAATGGTGGAGAAGGGAACCAAAGGCTCCCTGCCCTGCCAAATAGTCTTGTAGGCTGCAGGGTGCCGGTGCCCAGACATACGTGACATGATAATATGAGTGTGCTTGGGGGTTGCTACAGGCATGAGCTAATGTGATGACATGTGTTTGGGCAGGGCCCTCTGCAGTGTTATACCCGGGACTCATAATGCTGTTAAGGCAGCTCTGAAGATGACGGCAGTCCATACAGCTGTTATTGGAGAGGCTTGAGGGGGCTTGGGTTGGAACCATCTTCCCATCCTATGAGTCATGTAAATTTGCCCAGGAACCATCCTTTCTACATTTACAGCAAACAAGTCAAGAGAAAACAATGATCACAGTTGCAGAAGTGTTACTTAAAGCATTTAGGCCACAATACAAAATCTGTAACAGACCCCATCTTCCATCTTTCATACATAGTGCTGATGTCTTTTGTAGCAGAGGGCCATAGGCACTAGAGTCCGGGTTTGACGGCTACCTGTGTCCCCACTATAGATACAACCAGCTAGTTATCCATTCCTGGTCAACTTTGACAACGATATGATATTACAAGCCTTAAAGGGGTTGTCTCATCTCAAAGTTTCATAGGATGCATGAATGAAATAATGCTGCTTTGCTCTGTCACTTCCTGGTCAAGCTGTATGTAATTAGCATATGAGCTCCGTGTATTCAGACTTCTGCTAAGTAGATACATCTCATGCTGTCAGGACCAGGGAAGCTTCTGAGTTAAAGTAAACAGTAGTAATTTATGTATTTTGTCTGAAAGATCAGATAACAAACAAGCTCTCACTCTCCGGAGTTCTGTGTGATGACATTACTCCCTGCTATCAGATAGAACAAACAGCAGGGGAGAAGGAGTACACAGGTCGGTCACTTGGGAAACTAGAAAGCCCTCAGAAGGTGATAAAATCACTTGTAGCTCCTTAACAAAAAAAGATGAACAACGCACTAGATTTGGAAAACCTCTTCATTTAGTGTTCCCTACATGTTGAAAGCTAATTTTTGTAGCAAGACAACCCCTTTAAGGCTAACCAAAAGCTTTTGGAATTTAGCTGTAGCTTTAAGCTTCCAAAACATATTTTTCCTATGAGTACCCAAGGGGTGACCCATTTCTTGGGGAAAATATATTGTTTCATATTAATTTCCTCCACCGAACATGTGGCCACCACCACTTCCTTAAAAACCAAAACCCATAGTGACGAACACAACACCATAATGCTTGTTTGAGCCTAACCACAGGGCTATTACATTCTGGAATATTATGTAACATTTATTACTTTTTAATTCTCTAAGTATTTCATTAAGTGAATTAATCACATTTTAATGGAAAATAAGTCATAAATAATCTACATGTGCTATGTTCATTTAGCCTTGGTTTCTTCACAAAAAAGAAAAAACTTCTAATATATTAAATTTCCACACTGTCGAGGTTCGACCAATGTGTGAGATACATTGCGACATGTCAGAAACTACATGTGTTGTCCCTAAAATGTATGGCAGCCAATTAACATCATAGAAATATTACAGATTATTACTGTCACCAGAAAGTGACTGAGGACAGCCCCTCCGCCAGAGACCAGAGAGTGACGGGGGAGCTGGATACACTATATGGGGATAGCTCTACTATCCTGCATTATCTATGCCTCCATCATTATAACACAGCTGTCATTAACTCATATATTGTTACTAATAAGATGACTCTGCTGATCCTGGTGTAGTCTATACAGCAAAGCTGACAAGTGAACTGCATACACTTTGGGGGACATGTATGATCGGAGCTTTCAAACATTTTCAGGCGTATAATGCGCCTCACTGTGCCGGCTCCGCCGTCGGACGCACCTAATGCGCTGTTAGGCGCAAGGTTCGCCACTTTGTAATGCGCCTAACATGAAGGGGCGTTCTGTGGGCGTTCTGGGGCGGGACGCACCACATTCGAAAACTCCGATGCATGTATGAATGCGGGTCGGCAAAGTGAGGCGCATTACATTATTTCAATGTGGTCTGTCTCCTGGAGGCGTCGAAGTTTGCTCCGCATTTATGAGCGCACTTCG
>JAODAL010009978.1:67500-107628 GCA_025379985.1 Phyllomedusa bahiana
ACATATAGCTCAGCATTGAGGTCACCATCAATCCTGGTCAAGTATCCAACAGCTTTGGCTGTGAAACATCCCCGTATCATCAGGCTTCTTCCACCGAACGTGACAGTTTCTTCAATTTCTCGCTCCCTCCCCCTTTTTTCCCCCCTTGATCTTCCATTTCCCCCCTCAGAGCCCCCGGTCATTGATTTTTATCTCTTCGCTCCAAACCCCGTTTCCAATTTTCCACTTTTTGTACTTTTCAAAACTCTTTGCCGACGCTTCTTATGAGATTTTGAAGTCGCGGCTTCTTTTCCCCTTTTTTTTCGGGCAATTTTTCCCGCCCTTGTAATGCTGTTCCCGGGCTTGCATGGACGCTTTGATCCACTTTAAAAGCCTACGAGCCGCCTCCACTGCGTGTCTTAGCGCAGAACTGACGATTTTGTGATGAGCGACTGTTGAGCTATCGAGACTGGTGATGCGCTTCTCCTTTTTGAAATTTTTTCATGGCTGCTCGAACCATGCCCTTTCATTTGGGGAATCAGCCTAAAACACACTGAGCTATTAGCCATTTTCCCACCCCTTTTTTTGGGGACATTTTTTCAGCCCTAATTCCGCCGACGGCGAATTACGGGCTGAAAACGTCCCAGTCATTAGGGTAATCTAAGTTCTCATGAGAACTATGAATAATTTCCCTCCCCCGCGGGGGGAAATCCGGCAAAGGGGGAGAGAAGTGAATGCACTTTTACGGCGTATACGCCCTGGATAATGCTGTCTAAGGGCCCCTCCCGGGGCCCCCCCGCCCTCCCCGCAATTACGCCGGTGAACATAGTTTTTGGGAAATAAAAACAGGTTGTTTTTTTGTAGTAAGAAAAAAAAGATTGCCCCAACCCCCAGGAGCAAACAGAAACAATGCAGTCACATACAAAAATTTTGCAAAAATTTTAAATCTCTAAATAGTTGCAGGTCAAAGTTATGTATGAGAGCCAAGAGGATTGTCTATAAAATGACGGTTGTCCCAAGTTCAAAGCTGTAGTGGATGGTGAGATATGGAGCCTGAAAGGTAAAATCTCAAAACATTGTTACCTTCTTGCTTCGCACTGTACTGTAATTAATAATAATAATGCTAATTATTATTATTATTATCTTTCTCAGATATCTATCATATTTATCACATACATATTAGTCTATAATATTTATCATCCTTTTTTCTTTCTTTCTTTCATTCCAATATGTTAACCTCATTTATCTATCTATCTATCTATCTATCTATCTATCATATCTATTTCATATCTATCTATCTATATATCTATCTATCTTTTTTTCATATCTATCTCTACTATCTATCTACATTTATTTCAATATCTATCTATCTATCTATTTCAATATCTATTATCTATCTATCTATGTATCTCATATCTATCTATCTATCTTCATCATCTATCTATCTATCTATCCCATATCTATCTACTATCTTATCTTTCTATTTTATAATCTATCTATCTATCTATCTATTTATCATCTAATCTATCTCATATCTATCTATCTCATATCTATCTATCTATCTTTCTCATATCTATCTATCTATCTATCTATCTATCTATCTATCTATCTATCTATCTATCTATCTATCTTAAAAAAGCAGGATCTGTCGGCGCCAAGTGTTTAGGAGATTCCAGGATGTACCCAGTAAAAAAACTTTATTAAGAAGCTCCGAGGATCCGATACTTCCAAGGATAAAAATATATAATGACTAAAACCCGACAATCGTGTTTCGCGCCTGGATCAGCGCTTCCTCAGGGGTACTACGTCAATTAGACACACCATCTTTAAATACAAAAACCAATCAACAATGACGATATGCAGTTGGTCGAAAAATACCTCCCATCCAGATAGTAATGAACTCACTGAAATATTTTTAAGCAGGGGAAAATTTCAATATGTATCAGCCATATGTCTATAAAGTCCCCTGATCTTTATAATTATGAAATGATCAGGTAGACAAATTGAATTATCTCATAACACATCATGGTGGTATTATCTAAACCAATATAAACATGTCCCTAAATTATTATAGTTTCTGTAATCTCATTTAGTCCTTCTGGATGTATCGTCTTCATCCGGTGCATCCAGAAGACCTCCTTGCGTTGTAACACCTGGAACCTATTAGAGCTGTTCTCTGATATTTGGTCTATGGGTGTTATGGAGATGGCAGAAAAATCGCCATCATGAAATTCTTTTAGATGACGTGATACACTTTGTCTTATGTCTCCTTTTCTAGAGCTCGCTCTATGTCCATTTAATCTGATATGTAGAGGGCATTTAGTTCGACCAATATATTGCACTCCGCATATACATTGAATTAAATAAATTACAAATTGACTAGTACAATTCAAAGGTTTTAAAATAGAGAATTCTTCCTTAGTAGTATTAGAACAGAACTCCTGAGTTTCTAAAATGCACAAGCAACACAAACAACCTGTCCATCTACACGGGGAACTACCTCCTTTCTTGGTAGTCTGTATATTGTTATTTTCATGTTGAATTCTCAATTTACTGGGAGCTACTAGACTTTTTAGGTTGGGAGCTCTTCTGAAAACAACACTGGGTTTATCCGGAATTATGGGCCCTAAATAAGGGTCTCGTTTTCAAAGATGCCAATTCTTTTGTAATAGACTTTTCATTTTGTTATGGGCCGTATTAAACCGGGTAATGAGTGTGCATTTAGAGAAGTCTTTATTACTTGTATCCCTTGGTTTAGAGGTCAGACATTGTTGCTGTGTTAGATTATCTGTTTTTGCTGTCGCATCATCCAATAGTTTCCTTGGATAGTTTTTCTGTAAAAACCTGTTTTTTTAAAATATCAGACTGTTCTTTATACCTAAAATCCTCTGTACAAATTTTTTTCTAATTCTCCTCATTTGGCAGTAGGGAATGCTCGTTAGCCACGGCTTATAGTGGGCGTTATTAAAATTTATAAAACTATTAATATCAACAGACTTGAAAAATGTCTCTGTGATAAATTTTTTCGGTCCTTAGTGATTTTTTAAATCTAAAAATTCTATGGAACTGGGGTTACTATGTGCCACAAATGATAAACCCCAACTGTTCCCATTCAAATAATGAACAAATTTTCCAATTTCATTTTCAGATCCCTTCCATATTACAAACAGGTCGTCGATGAACCTTTTGTATATTAAAATATTATTAAAAAATGGACTTAAATAAATATGTTCCTCTTCAAAACGGCTCATAAAAAGGTTAGCATATGCCGGAGCCATTTTTGGTCCCCATGGCCGTGCCATTCTGCTTCCAGTATAAGTTGTCCTCATATTTAAAAAAATTATTTTCTAAAATAAATTGGATACTTATTAATAAAAATTCTTTAAAAGGTTCAGACATGGTTAAATCACATTCTAAAATAGACAAGATACACTGAATCCCTAGTTTGTGTGAAATGTTAGTATAAAGGGAGGCTACATCTAAGGTTAGAAATAAATAGTGTGATTCTGTCTTAAAACCTGATAAAATATTGATTAAATCCCCGGAGTCTCTTAAAAAAACTTTTAGTGTTAATAACATAAGGTTGGAGCCATCTATCAATAAAATGTGATAAGTTACTAGTAAAAGAATTAACCTCAGCTATAATGGGTCTTCCTGGGTTTTTTTTCTTATCCTTGTGTAATTTCGGGAGATAGTAAAAAAATGGGGTGCTCGGTTCTTGTATAAGGATGAACATTTTAGTATCTTTATCAATGATACCCCTTTTAAAAGATGAATCCAAAAGTTCATACAGCTTTTTTTGTGCTGTAGTAAGGAGTTCATCCTGACAGACTACATAATATTTTGAGTCTGACAGGATTTTCAAGGATTCACTATGATAGTCATCGTGATTCAAGATTACTATCCCCCCTCCCTTATCTGCGGGACAGATTACTATATCCCTATTGTTTTGAAAAGATTTAATTGCAGTTTTTTCATCCTTAGTTATATTAGTAATGCCCTTATAGGACTGGATAAGGCAAAATTCTTCTACCATCAGTTCATGAAACGTTTTAAGTAGATGGCCCTGTGCTTGAATTGGATAAAATCTGGATCTCGGTTTAAACTCAAGTTGTGCTGCCCTATCATCATTATCTTTTACTGGTGATTAATCCTTTTTATGATTTGGATTCATTTCAAAGAATCTCATTATGGTAAGTTTCCGTGTCAAATGGTTTAGATCTAAAAACAACTCAAAATGATCAACTTTGTCATTAGTCGGGCAGAAGAATAGCCCCTTTGACAGAAGGCTTACTTCCGCTTGGGACAAGATATAATCTGACAAATTGAAGATTCCATGCTTAACTAAAGTGGTATCATTAATTGTGGCATTGTCTTGTTGAAGATTTTTTGTTAAACCTATTTTGGCCCATTTTAGGTTTTGATTTTGCATCCTTTTTTTCCAGCTGGCCCCTGCCCTTTTTCCTCTATGGAGTTTTTTCTCTTTAAGGGGTTCTGGGCATTCTGAGGTATTGTCTCGATGTGGGAGGTGTTGTCCATCCCTAAAAAAGGAGGTATGGAAGAGCTATTTACAGTAAATACTTCATTGTTTCCATTAATTTGTGAAAGATCCAGTGGACTATTTTGTAAGGGATCCTCCAAGCTTCCTAATAAAGTCTTTTTACTGGTTACATCCTGGAATCTCCTAAACACTTGGCGCCGACAGATCCTGCTTTTTTAAATTTTTACTTTATACACTAACCCAGTCCCATCGGAGTTCGGGTATTGAAGGAATCTGTGGCGGCCGTGTTGGATGGAGCAGAGGAGTTATTCCTATTTGTGGACATTCGCTATATCGAGTGTTGTGCCTCTTACGCTGCACAACCCGATCAGATAAAAAATATATGCTATTTGCCGTTCCAGTGTCCTAAACCAACTTCACCATTTGTGCGCCTGTCTTCTTTTTTTCTTTTGCATTTCTATCTATCTATCTTTCTATTTCATATCTATCTATCTATCTATCTATCTATCTATCTATCTATCTATATTTCTATCTCATATCTATCTATCTATCTATCTATCTATCTATCTATCTACTTTCTATCTCATATCTATCTATCTATCTATCTATCTCATATCTATCTATCTCATATCTATCTTTCTCATATCTATCTATCTATCTATCTATCTTTCTCATATCTATCTATCTATCTATCTATCTATCTATCTATCTATCTGTCTATCTATCATCTATTTCATATCTATCTATCTATTTCATATCTAACATCTCAAATACTTTCTACTCCTTGTTTATTAGAACTTTGGTTATTATAATTGCAGGGAACTCATTAGCGAGAAGTTTTATTAAGGAGAGGAAAGAGTCAGTGTGGCTAAAGCCACATGTGAGCCTCAGAATATGCAGATATTAACATTATAAACCCAAATTAAGGACTTTTAAGCTTCACACTGGAGACAGCCCAGCAACTACCCTGAAATGACCAGGAACACCTTTTTGTGTGATTGTCCTTGCAAAATCAAGACTGTTGGTATTTATGCTATAGGAGCCCACTGCTGGTACTGTAACAGAAATGGCTCTCACTCATCTCCCATGTGGAAAAGTCCACAGTATGAGAGAAGCTGGCCATTAAAAGCCTCCAAACAGGGACATAGCTACAGGGGATAGGTGAGTGCAGAGGAAGTAGTCACTACTGCTCCCTGGAGCTGGTAGGTGGGGACCTTTTTTTTATAGATTTTGTATAGGGGCCTCAGAGCTTTACACTATGGTCTGAACTAGATCTCATGTAGACCATGAGAAGAAACTGGCAGAAAAGTTGGTAGCTGGCCATGGGTGAAAGTAAGTAAGGATTTGATGTTGAGACACCTTAGATGTGAATGGCTGAGTGGCCTGAGTCAGGCAGGGTGATGGCTACCAAGGAATGTAGGGGTGGGGTGTAGACTTGTGGTGCACCGGGCTGCAGGAGGAGCAGAGGGAGGGCCAGAAGCAGAGGTAGCCCTTAGAAGAGGCTAATACTATGGTCACAGCAGATATCAGTCCGTCAACTGGACCTCTAATGATCCACTACCACCCTGCAAATAGTGAAGAGGGGGTCTGCATGATGATGAGGTAGTTGTTCCCCCTGGGCACACTCTGGTGGTCATCTCTCCCTCAACTGCCTGAGGTAGGTGGTGTGTGAGGTGCCCTTGATGTTCAGTGCAGAATATGCAGGCTGGAGACAAAGGGTTAACTTTCCAATCAAATGCCAGCAGAGACCTCCTTTACTTCACTCGGCAAGATGTTAAACACAAGGCAGTGGTTTACATTCAAGTTACATCTTCACAGCCAGTTCAAGCCACTCAGTAGACTAATTCAGGAGCAGTGATCCTCACAAATTAAAGTTTCTTGCATAAATGCCTTCCAGAATTAGAATGTGGGATATCTCCACAATTTTGGGGGTATTGGGCTAGGCCAGAGGCTTAACTGGGTCCCAAAAAGCATGAGGTCTGGCGGGACTAGGATTACCTCACAAAGTCTTGAGAATCCAAAGCCCTGGATAGCCAAGCTCAGACTTGCTTCTGTAAATTTGGCTTTTCCTTTCCCTAGTCTACTTCCATGCAGCCAGAGAATTGAAGGGTTAATGCTGCACCTTGAACCCAGGGGCAGCACAGCCTATGTCACGAGGGCATGATGGATTGCACCTCAGACAGCTTGCAGATGATGATGACACTGATAACCCAAAGGTGGAAATCAGTGCAGATAACACTCCAGTGGCGCTAGAGACCCAGAACACCAAATTTATCTAGCTTATATAACCTACCACTACCCCCGCTCTATGTGTTGTCATGGTGATTCCCGCCATTAGCTCTGAGTGACTGAAACCGGTTACAATTCTGCAAAGCCGCATGACTATACAGCTTTTGCAGACATAAACACAAACTGTTAGCTGAATACACGGGTCAAGTAGAAGTCAACACACATTATAGAAAACACTTATTATACCTAATAATAGTGCAGTCAATACAGATATTAGTGAAATTACTAGTATACATTATTAACCCCTTAACAGTGTATTATACCACCAACTCCTGTACACTACAGACTGAGCAGCAGTGAGCTCAAGTGGAGAGGTGAAGCATGATCCATTGGATCCATTATGAGACTGAAGGGCACCAGGAAGAGATCACATGTTCCATCGTCCATCTGAGGTGCTGGCCCAGTAGGCCTAAATGTTATTGCTGTGAGAGAAGCCCATGAGCCATGAGAAACTGTCAGGTTTTGGAGCCATTGTTGGGTCAGTGTGAGTTGTAGACGTACCAACCCTAAGGCAGCAAGGGAGACTGTCTGAAAACTTGCCAACAGCCCTAATTTTAGTGGGATAATCCTGTAAACTGGACCACAGAAACAGCAGGATATTTGCAAACCATGCCCAAAAGTTGGCATTTTGCTTGTTGTTGGGGATGGGTCTTAAATGTTAAAAATTTGGTGATTTCAATGTTGGTGAGTATGCTGCAGCAGTGAGAGACTGTCTGTCCTGTTGCATCTTCATAGCCATGGATGGGCAGGCTAACCTTGAAAGGTAAATATATAGCAGTTACCAACGATTGGTGAGTGCTATCTACAAAGGGCTATCCTAAAGACCCACAGCAGCACTGTAGGATGGGCAAAAGTTTTGGGTGCAATCAAGCTCTCCTGGACCTGTTGTAGTATTACAGAGACCAGAACCCAGTCAAAAGGGGAATACCCTCCACTTATCTATCTCTGAGTGGTCGACTCTTGTTCAGGTTTTGCATTTCCAGATCTCTAATGGGTCAGAACTTAAAGGATTGCTCCGTTTTGTTGTTTTTTTTTCCACTAGAAATTGCTTCTAGGTACACAATGATGTCAGTAAGTTTGCTCACCTGCAGCTGAATACAGGATGTCTCACTGCTGCCACTGGGTCATGTGACCTGCACCCTGAGTTGCTGAAACAAACAGCATGGTTGTGTGACTCAGAAGTGAATCTCTCTATGAGTTCCTATGGGAGGTTCAAAGTCAGTCTCATAGGAATGCATTGAAAGACAGCCTTAGTGTAGCATCAAAAGCACAGCGTCTTTCGTCACAGTGCAGGTCATGTGACCTAACAGAGACTGTTGCATCAACCAGAAATTCTGTATTCAGCTGCAGGTAAGTAAAGTTACTGATAATACAGTGTGCTTAGAAGCAATTTATAAAGATTTAAAGGGAACCTGTCACATAGGTTATGCCCCCCTTGCTGAGGGCAGCACAAGCTAGTGTCAGACCTGCTGTTCCCAGCGCTGTGTCCCTTATTCTGTAAGATGCAGCAGTTTTAGGGCATTTACCCCTCAAATCTTATTCATGAGCAGGTGTTAGTTCCACCCACCACAGGCTAGCCCCGCCCACTGTCCGTTATTCACATGTTTCTACCTATTCAAAGTAATAGGTTTACCAGTTGAGGTGGGCGGGGCTAGCCTCCGATTGGCCGGGTTTGAAAAAAAACAGACTCTTTGAAGGACTCTTCGAATGACTCTTCTGGCTGAAAACTACAGATTTGAGCATTAAATACACGAAAACTCCAGCATCTTACAGAATAAGGGACACAGTGCTGAAAACAGCAGGTCTGACACTAGCTTGTGGGGGGCATAATCTATGTGACAGGTTCTCTTTAAGGGAAAAGAAAAGAAAACGTGGAGTGATTCTTGAAAGGGGCATCATATTCCTAAAAAAAAAGATATATATATTATGCTCTTGGGGTCCTTCATGTAACCACTGCAGCCAATTAGCAGTTGAAACGGTGGCATCCCTGTCCAAGTGTAGAAGTCTATAAACAGAAGACTGGAGTGACGCAGCGCTGGAATTGGGGACCAGAAAAATGTGACTATAGGCTTTTAAAAAAAATATTTTATTGGGGCTCCTTTTTTTAAGGAACTGGACGACAACTTTGAAGGTGTGTTCCAGGCCCTAACATTGCTCATTGGTACACCGTGGTATCAGTAAACATAGAAGCTTAGACTTATACTTACCTCCCGGACGCTCCCGTTCACTCCTGCTGAAGCGGTAAGAGGTCTTCATTCACGTGACAGCCGCAGCCAATTACAGGCCAGAGAGGACACATGCAGGTGACGTTGTGGCCAGTGATGGCTGCACCTGTCACGTGACCAATGTACATTCACTGGCTACTTCTGGGAGTGAACCGGAGCGTCCAGGAGGTAAGTATGAGTCTTATCTTCTATATTTACTCAACCCCGGAGGAAAAATGAGCATTTTTAGATCCTGGAACACCCCTCTAGGCTCTGATCTCTCAACCACAGAGACCAAAAGGTCAGTATCCCATCGTCCATTGCTGTATGTCTCTACTATCAAAAGTCTAACTCCATCGTCCATTGCTGTATGTCTCTACTATCAAAAGTCTAACTCCCATCGTCCATTGCTGTATGTCTCTACTATCAAAAGTCTAACTCCCATCGTCCATTGCTGTAAGTCTCTACTATCAAAAGTCTAACTCCCATCGTCCATTGCTGTATGTCTCTACTATCAAAAGTCTAACTCCCATCGTCCATTGCTGTATGTCTCTACTATCAAAAGTCTAACTCCCATCGTCCATTGCTGTATGTCTCTACTATCAAAAGTCTAACTCCCATCGTCCATTGCTGTATGTCTCTACTATCAAAAGTCTAACTCCCATCGTCCATTGCTGTATGTCTCTACTATCAAAAGTCTAACTCCCATCGTCCATTGCTGTATGTCTCTACTATCAAAAGTCTAACTCCCATCGTCCATTGCTGTATGTTTTTCATTGTGTAGTACTACAATTCCTGCTGTGCATTGCTGTATGTCTCTTTGATGTGTATCTCCAGTGTAGCCATATCTGTTATCATAGCGCCATCTCCTATACCCCATGCCATGCTGTGTCCATGGAGCCTTTGTAATTCCCCCTGTAATCTCGTTTCCTATTCCCCCCTCCACCCCCACTCTGCTAATTAGGCAACACGACCCCTCCCACTTCTTGTTCACCTCTGATTGTTCTGTTTGGGATCAAGCTTAGTATATAGTCACTCACTCTGGTGGCCATTGGACACATGTGGCCCCAGCTAAGTGTGAATTAATACCAGAATTAAACCAGGATTGAACAAGGATTGCAAGGTAACATCTACACTTTCTCTCCCACTAATAGCCTGCTAACCTGTCTAATACTATGCTTTTCTTTGCCCCCATTATTGCAATCTCCACTCTCCTCACACTTATTGCTTATCCCCATACTCCCTCTCTGGGTAATGGGCTCTACATCTCCCCTTCCATCCTACCCTCACACCTGTCTGCTGCCACCAACCTCTTCCCCACTGTTACTGCCCTCCGTACCAAACAAACCCTGCCAAACTACAGTCTTTCCTACTCCCACCTGCTCACCCTCTCACTGCTCCTTCTGGCTTCCGGGGACATATCCCCCAACCCAGGGCCACCACAGCACATTCCCACCATCGTCTCTCCCGCTTTGAACAGATTCACCACTACAAATTCCGTTAACCCCTTCAACCTAAAGCACATACCTCTGACCCCTGCTCCCCCCATCCCTCTCCTTGGAGCTCTCTGGAATGCACGGTCTGTATGTAATAAACTTTCCTACATACATGACTTGTTCATCTCACGCAACCTACTCTTCCTTGGTCTGACTGAAACCTGGCTGACCCCCTCTGACACAGTCTCCCCTGCCGCACTCTCTTTTAGCGGCCTCCAACTTACCCACACTCCTCGCACTGGTAACAAGCATGGCGGAGGCGTCGGCCTCCTCTTGTCTGACACCTGTTCCTTTGTCCCCACTCCACCTCTGCCTTCCCTCACACTCTCCTCCTTTGAGGTGCACTCTGTCCGCATCTACACCCCCTCCAACCTCCAAGTGGCTGTTGTCTACCGACCCCCAGGCCCTGTCAGCACCTTTCTCGACCACTTTTCTTCCTGGCTTCTCCACTTTCTTTCCACCGACATCCCCACTATCATCATGGGAGATTTCAATATCCCAATCGACAACCCCTACTCTGCTCCAACAAACTCCTTTCACTCTGCTCCTCCTTTGACCTCTCCCAGTGGACCTCAGGAGCCACTCATAAAGATGGACACACACTGGACCTCATCTTCACCCGCCATCTGCCCCCTATCTGACCTCTCAAACTCCCCCCACCCCATATCTGACCACAACCTGCTTACCTTCTCCACCATCTCCACCCCACCTGCTCCTCCTGTCTCATATCCAGTACGACCCCGCAGGAACCTACAAAGCCTCAACCGTCTCACTCTCTCTGACTCTCTTGCACCTCTTTCAACCATCTCCTCATTTAATGACCCAGACGCAGCCACCACTTTCTACAACCACACAATCACCACCACCCTTGACTCAGTCGCTCCTCTCACACACAACAGAACCCGCAAAGTCAACAGACAACCCTGGCACACAGACTCCACTAAACAACTGAGGCGAGCTTCCAGAATTGCAGAACGGCGCTGGAAGAAAACTCAATCCACCGATGACTTTGTCCTCATACAAACAAACACTACATACATTTAAATCTGCACTCACCTCAGCCAAACAGGACTATTTCACCAACCTCATATCCTCCCTGTCCCACAACCCCAGACAATTATTCAAAACCTTCAACTCTCTCCTCCGCCCACCAGCACCTCCTCCCCCATCCCTCCTTTCAGCAGACGACTTTGCCATTCACTTCCTCCAGAAGATCAACCACATCAGAGAAAGCTTTAGCCCGCAGTCCCCACCACCCTCCTCTACTCTTGCAAACTGCTCCTCCCCCTTAACCTGCTTCCCCACTGTCACTCATGACAACCTCTCCTCTCTACTGTCCAAATCCAACCTCACTACCTGTAGTCTGGACCCACTGCCATCCCACCTACTCCCAGACCTCAGTGCTTCTATCATCCCTGCCCTCACCCTTCTCTTCAACCTATAGCTATCCTCTGGCATCTTCCCTTCCGCGTTTAAACATGCTACTATCACGCCAATCCTTAAAAAAACAACCCTTGACCCCTCCTCTCTGTCCAACTATCGCCCATCTCACTACTCCCTTTTGCTTCCAAACTCCTCGAGCAGCATGTCTATCTTCAGCTGTCCTCCCACCTCTCCTCCAACTCTCTCCTTGACCCACTACAATCTGGTTTCCGACCCCACCACTCTAACCGAAACCGCCCTAACCAAGGTCACCAATGAACCCAGCAACTGCCAAAGCCTCACGCCACTACTTCGTACTCCTCCTCTTAGACCTGTCCTCTGCCTTTGACACTGTCGACCATGCCCTCCAGCTACACATCCTCTCCTCCCCGGCATCACGGACTTGGCCCTTTCCTGGATCTCCTCGTACCTCACTGATCGGACTTTCAGCGTCTCTCATTCTCGCACCACCTCTCCCCCCCGGCCTCTCATCTGTCGGTGTCCCTCAGGGTCAGTCCTGGGTCCTCTAACTCTCTTCTTTACACTCTTGGTCTGGGTCAGCTCATAGCCTCACACGGCTTTCATTATCACCTGTATGCTGACGATACCCAACTCTACATCTCAGGCCCAGATGTCACCTCTCTACTCTCCCAGATCCCTGACTGTCTGTCTGCCATTTCCTCCTTCTATCCCTCACGTCTCCTAAAACTAAATGTGGAGAAAACAGAACTAATCATCTTTCCACCATCCAACTCTACCCTTGCCCCTGATCTCTCTATCTCAGTCAACGGCTGTACACTCTCACCTGTTCCGCAAGTCCGCTGCCTTGGGTAATCCTCGACTCCACTCTATCTTTCAAACCACACATCCAAAACCTCACCTCTGCCTGCCGCCTCCACCTGAAAAACATCTCTCGCATCCGCTCATTCCTCAACTATGACACTACAAAAATGCTGGTCCATGCCCTGCATCTCCCCGCCTAACTACTGCAACATCCTTCTCTGTGGCCTCCCATTTAGCACTCTTGCCCCCCTTCAAACAATCTCACAACTCTGCCGCCCGTCTCATCCACCATTCTCCCCGCTACTCCTCTGCCTCTCCCTCCTGTCAATCTCTTCACTGGCTCCCCGTTGCCCAGCGAATCAATTTCAAGTTGCTAACTATGACCTACAAGGCTCTCCATAACCTCTCCCCTCCATACATCTCTGCCCTAAATTTCCAAATATCTCCCCTCACGCAATCTCCGCTCCTCACAGGACCTTCTCCCTCTGCTCTCCCCTTATCAGCTCCTCACACACACCGTCTCCAAGACTTCTCCCCGTGCTTCCCACACACTCTGGAACTCACTGCCCCAACACATCAGACTCTCCTCCACTTTCACCAGCTTCAAAAGCAACCTGAAAACCCATTTCTTCAGGCTTGCCTATAACCTACAATAACCCTGCTGTCACTACACCGTCCACATACATGTCTGCCCCTCACCTTCTGTCTTTTTCCCCCTCCTTGTAGATTGTAAGCCCTCACGGGTAGGGTCCCTCTCTCCTCTGTCGTGCCAATTGTCATTCATTAATTATCACTGTACTTGTTTGACTTATGTTGTGTATGTAACCCCCTCGAATGTACAGCGCCCTGGTATCAATGGCGCTTTAAAATAAATAATAATAATAATAATAATAATAAAAAAGGAGCGAAGAACCAGTGAGAAGGACATGCTGCCCTAAAGGGGTCGGGCGAAAATAAGCAAGTTCATCAACCAGTAGGCACCAGCTAAATGACTGCTTTAAGGGCCATTCTCTTTTGTGTCCCCCTCTGGACTCTCCACCAGTACAGATACAGTGGGGAAAAAAAGTATTAAATGGGTTTGCCACGATCTCATTTCATACCTCCTGCATTCAGCTCTGTGTGCTCAGAAGGGGGTGTGTGTGATTTGTTTGAATTACATATCATGTGACCCAGCAGGATGACATCACCAGGCCTTTTCTCTCTATAGTGAAAGAAAGGTCTGTTTATGTAAAGAGCTGTGAGTAGCTCAGAGGAAAAGTTTTTACCTCACAGCACAAGGGTCCTAGCTTCAAATCCGTGCAGGAACCAAACCTGTGGATTTTTTTCCTCCTTTTCAAAGCACAGACCTGATTGAGGTTTCTTTTTTATTTATTTGCACTGTTTGACTAATTACTAAGGAGTAGAGAGGACGGGAGTAGAGTGACAGCGCCAAGAGTTTGAACAGTCAGTAGCTGCCTGAGAGGAGAGGTGATGTCTGAGCATGTGCGGCCAGGACTAAGGAGCTCTCAGCCCTGGTCGTATCCCCTGGAGATGAGCTGTAAACAATGGATCACTAGCGGTGCAGCTAAAACAAAAAACGGTGCAGAATTTTTAATAATGATGAAAGGTGAAAATGTTTATTATCTAGTTTGCAAGTTTCCCACGTCAATTTTACTTCATGGCAAAACCCCTTTAAGTCAGCCACCAATTGTGCAAGTTCTCCCACTTAAAAAGATGAGAGGGGCCTGTAATTGACATCATAGGTCGACCTCAACTATGAGAGACAAAATGAGAAAACAAATCCCGAAAATCACATTGTCTGATCTGCAAAGAATTTATCCAACAAAATATCCAAAGTACTGAGAACCAATGACAAAAAGAGAAGGAGATCGTCTGGGATATTTTACATTTACAGACAATCGTTTGTCTCTGTTTGTCTCTTATTATAGAGCAATAGAGACGATTTTACGGAAGTAGATGACGAATTAAGGGGAAATGTCTTTGAATACGATTTTTTCAATTATTTTTGTGGTAATGGTTGTGAAAATAAACACATTGGTAAGAAGCCACTGCACAACTCATTGTGTAAGATATTACAGGAACAACCATTATAGATATGTATTTGTCAGCTCAGCAAAGAAAAACTCAACTGCTTGAGATGGGAAATTCCAGGCAAATCTAATTCAGCTCCATATTTAAATGTTGCACAAGAAAATGTGATTAGACCTCAGTTTCTTGCATTTGTATAGGCTTTCCTAATGTCGTTCTTACTTGTTGCAGTATAAAACAGAGCTCCAGACTTTTCCTGCCTTCAGTTTGTAGGACAGGAAGTAGCTATCCCTATTGTCAGCCATATTAGCTCTTGCAGAGCTGTTCTTGCTGTCACACAGTGCAGTCTCCTATGAATTTATTTGATAGAGGTCTGTAACAGTCAGAGAACGCTCCCTCCCATCACCCTCATTGGTTTCAGGACATTCTTGATTGGATCTAAATATGTAGACTGTGAAATGTGAACTAGAGCAAAAGGGCGAGATGTCCCATTGGGATGCGCCATTTTTTGGTGTATTTAATGGCAAAACACTTTTGACGCCCAATTCACTTTATAAATGAACTGTCTCACACCAAAACTAGGCGCATTATAAGCCAGGCAAGACACATTTTAATGCGCCTAAAGTAGGCGCATCAAATGTGCTAGCAATGATATGCTATGTGCCTAGATTATGCTCTACGCCTAGATTATGCTCTGCGCCTAGATTATGCTATGCACCTAGATTATACTATGTGCCTAGATTATGCTATGTGCCTAGATTATGCTATGCACCTAGATTATGCTATGCGCCTAGATTATGCTATGTGACTAGATTATGCTATGTGCCTAGATTATGCTATGGGCCTAGATTATGCTATGCGCCTAGATTATGCTATGCGCCTATATTATGCTATGCGCCTACATTATGCTATGCGCCTATATTATTCTTTGGACCTAGATTATCCTATGTGCCTATATTATGCTATGTGCCTAGATTATCCTATGCGCCTAGATTATGCTATGTGCCTAGATTATGCTATGCGCCTAGATTATGCTATGCGCCTATATTACTCTATGCGCCTAGATCATGCTATGTGCCTAGATTAGGCGCATCAATTATACTATTGAAGGTATACCAGACGCCAGATGTTTGACAGACGCCAGAACTTTGACAGACGCCTTAAAACTGGCGTGGCGCGCCCCTTTTTTAACACATGTTGCCCAAAATGTTTACTTGACCTTTAGGAAAATGTGAAGTAAACCAAAATCTTCATCCTTATAAGCAGATTTGGTTAAAGAGAGGGCTCAGGAATGTGCCTGAGGCCTTTACCACCTTGGAGCACCAAGAGGACTCTACCCAGTGTCGAACTGGGGTGTCTAGGACCCACACAAAGAGCTGACTCTAGGGGCCACCAGTTGAGTTTTTATGGGCCCACCGGTGGAGTTTATTTTAGGTGCCCACCCTACAGTTACTATAAATCACTGTTTATACCTTTTATATTCTACCTCTTGCTTTTTGCCTCTATTTTGATGCTTTTTTGCCTCTTCTGAGAATGTATATGGAGTTAAAAAACAACTTTAGGTCTACCATACTCAGGGGCCCACTGGGGGTTTCCCCTATTCCCCTGTGGGCCAGTCCGAGTCTGATTCTACCACCCAATCTCCCTGTCCAGGCTTCTGGTAGACCCAAACCAATTGCTAAACTCACACCTGGAACAGAAGTTTAATATGTCCAGTACCCAGACTGGACTATCAGGTGTCCACTTTCCAAGCAGAAAGGTGCCATAGGGTGTTGTCATGCCCCCTGCTTGCATGGAACTACAGTAAGACGACCACTGAGAGACTTTCAAAAGCTTGCTGTGGAGCACACAGCCACATCCATAATAATCCAATTTACAGTATATAATGATTGTGTTGTTTAATCTGCACAGCCAACGCCGCAAAACTTCCCAATAACAACCAACAGAATTGCATTTTTTGTTCATCCAGCCTCACAAAAATGGAATAAAATTTATCAAAAACTTTTCAGCACCAAGAAAATGTTGACTTACCTCACAATTAAAAAGCCCTCAGACAGCCCCCTGAAGAGAAATATAACAGTAATGGCTCTTAGAATTTTGTGACCAAAAAATATTTGCTTTTTTTTTCCTTTTTTTAAAGCATTTTCAAATGGTAAATATGATTCATGGATGTGACCTGTATAAAGGGGAGTATAAAAAGGAACATTCTGCAGTGCACAAATCTCCAGGAGACAATTATCCAGAGTTGGCAAGTATGAAGAAACAAGATGTATTATGGCTTACTGGAATAAAGAACCTATTGCTGTTTTTATGTAAAATATTTTTTTCTGTATTGGGCACCGCTCCCATAGTTTACACTGCTGAACAGATCATCTTATAGCTGCTCCGTACCTGGAGGCTACAACAACCAGGGACTTAGGTTTGGGGTTGGCATAGTTTTAGAATTAAATGGGCTTTTGGGGGGGGGGGGGGTTGGTGTCTCATCTCAAAGTTTCATAGGATGCATGAATGAAATGCTGCTTTGCTCTGTCACTTCCTGGTCAAGCTGTCTGTAATTAGCATATGAGCTCCATGTATTCAGACTTTTCTGTTTATTACGTTTATTAGTCTAGATTAAATAAATTACCTTCTCTGAGGTCCTGAGAAGCTTCTGAGCTAATGTAAACAGTAGAGTAATTACTGTCTTTTGTCTGAAAGATCAGATAACACACAAGCTCTCACTGCCAGCCATGACCTGTTTGATGACTTCACTCCCTGCTATCAGATAGAACAAACAGCAGGGGCGAAAAGAGTACACAGGTCGGTCACTTGAGAAACTAGAAAGCCCTCAGAAGGTGATAAAATCATTTAAAAACGGAAAACTCCAGCGATTCAGCAGTGCTCCACTTTATTCCTTATTCCTTATGATACAACACAGGATAGTGCATAAAAAGTACAATGCCAACGCGTTTCTGGTCCCTCCGACCCTTGATCACGGCATACAAACAATACTAAAAACAGGTGCTCTTACATACATATTAAAAGCCCTGTCATGCTAACACATGACAGGGGTGTGGCCACATCTTTAACTCTTTCCTGAAAAACAAACGTAAGCAATACATTTAATGATTTGTTATATATTAAACCACAAACCTAATAGACTGTTAGATAATGATGTAACTGCTATTAATAAATGTACATGAGGTCATTACGTCTATTCATACCTCTTGGGAAGCGTGTATCGCAGGTCATTATCTAGAAAGCCTCCCGCAATCTGGTCTTATGCTCCCAGTCCCCACCTCGCGGAGCAAAACCGCAACTCTGTATTGCGGAGCAATAGAAAGAGTGAATAACAGTCTATTAGGTTTGTGGTTTCATATATAACAAATCATTAAATGTATTGCTTACGTTTGTTTTTCAGGAAAGAGTTAAAGATGTGGCCACACCCCTGTCATGTGTTAGCATGACGTGGTTTTTAATATGTATGTAAGAGCACCTGTTTTTAGTATTGTGTGTAGGCCATGATCAAGGGTCCGGAGGGACCAGAAACGCGTTGGCATTGTACTTTTTATGCACTATCCTGTGTTGTATCATAAGGAATAAAGTGGAGCACTGCTGACCCGCTGGAGTTTTCCGTTTTTGGATGAAAGTGTTGTGGCTTTGAGCTTTACCTGGCAGCTCTTCGGGCGGGTTTGCTACCCCTTTCCGCAATGAAGCAGTAACAAGCAGGAGGAATGAAGTGAAGGTACCTGTGTTTGGGGATTTGTGTGGAAGAGGGCGGAAGCAGTTTTTCTATTCGAATTTGATAAAATCATTTGTAGCTCTTTAACAAAAAAGGATGAACAAAGCAATATATTTGGAAAACGTCTTCATTTAGTGTTCCCTACTAATCTGATGAGTGTACCCAGGGGTCTGATCTGGGAGATGAATTATGGGATCAATTTTAAGGACTTCATTTTTGGGGCTTGGCCAATGGTTTCCAGTAAGTGTTAGGGTGAGGGCAAGGTCTGAATTTTGGGGTCTGGGATTAGGGAAAATATTGAGCTCTGGTAGGATTAAAGGGATTATCTAGACATTACAAAAAATGTAATTTTAATAGCAGATGGAATTTGAGATCATAGTTGTGGAGACATCTCAAGATTCAAGTCAAAGATTTGCCCTAGCCCAGTATCCTAATACCCT
Organism: Phyllomedusa bahiana; assembly: GCA_025379985.1. Classification (NCBI taxonomy): domain Eukaryota; kingdom Metazoa; phylum Chordata; class Amphibia; order Anura; family Hylidae; genus Phyllomedusa; species Phyllomedusa bahiana. Next base: position 86,364 of record JAODAL010009978.1, read on the forward strand.
GGTCAAAACAGAGTGGCTTGTTGGTTTTTGGCACCAGTACATGTGACAAGGGGCACCATCAGGGTAATATTGGCACTTTTCTTTCCAACCCCCCTAGCTATGGCACCAGTAGCCAGAGGTATCATTAAAGCTCCTGGACCCCAATGCAAAATGTGTAATAGCTCCCAATTATTATATCTTATTTATAATAGTGGTGTCCCCACATCGGGCCGATGGACCGTTTAAGCCCTATCGGGCCTGGAAGTGACCACAACCTCTTTACCCCTGAAGTTACATGACTACCGGTATATCCTGCATTGTTGGTTCTCTACTTAGGTCACCACCCGGCATTGCAATATTTTTCATACACGAGACCCACTTTTTTCCATATTGTGAGTCAACATTAAAAGTACAGGCAGTCCCCGACTTACACCGTTCCGACTTACATCTGTCCCCTAGTTACAAACGGAGACTTATGGGGAATGCTGGCTCTTGTAGTTCCATGTCCCACAGCAGATAGTAGCTGTGGAATGACAAGTTCCAGCATGCCACAGCAGCACATGAGGTGAAAATGAGGTGAAATCTTCTTAACAGGGGCACAGACAGCAAAACAAATATAAAAACCTTTCCCTGCACTGTCTGAAACTAAGAAAAACCCATTTTTGCTGGAGTTACATTTAATAAATCTAAATGCTCCGACTTACATATAAATTCAACTTAAGAACCAAACCTTCAGTCCCTATCATGTTCGTAACCCGGGGACTGTCTATATTAATGAAACATTTTGAGATGTCTGAACACGTAGATTTCTTAATGGACTGCTGTACGGTTACAGATCAGACTTGTCTTTGTTTATCTGGATATGTTAATACATGTGGATGTTTTTTATCTATTAGGAAGTTTACTTCATGTACGCTGACTGTGACCAGGAAATCCGAGAAGATTGAGGCTGAGGTTCCCCCGGAGGTGAGCTTCTAATTATGACGAATGTAGATTAAACATTGAAGAAAACTGGTAATGAAAGACAATTAAAAATATTAATTTCAGGTTTACATGGTTCAACTAAAGCACTGCCCTTGAGTTCATTAGAGTCACTAATGAATATATACACTGCATGTAATTAGTGTTAAGCTTGAGACTAGGATGAAGATGAACCCTGCTCATGTGCCTCAACAGGGCATATAGATGTCACAGGGGGGTCCCTTGCTTGAGGCGCCTCTATCATGTAACCCTATATATCACAGAGCTCAGCTTATCTCCTCTATCATATAACCCTATATATCACAGAGCTCAGCTCCTCTCCTCTATCATATAACCCTATATATCACAGAGCTCAGCTCCTCTCCTCTATCATATAACCCTATATATCACAGAGCTCAGCTTCTGTCCTCTATCATATAACCCTATATATCACAGAGCTCAGCTTCTCTCCTCTATCATATAACCATAAATATCCAGAGACTCAGCTCCTCTCTCTATCATATAACCCTATATATCACAGAGCTTAGCTCCTCTCCCTCTATCATAGAACGCTCTATATCAGAGAGCTCTGCTGCTCTCCTCTATCATATAACCCTATATATCACAGAGTTCAGCTTCTCTCCTCTATCCTACAACCCTATATATCACATAGCTCAGCCCCTCTCCTCTATCATATTTCATATATATCCACAGAGCTCAGCTCCTCTCCTCTATCATATAACCCTATATATCACAGAGCTCAGCTTCTCTCATCTACCATATAACCTTATATATCACAGAGCTCAACTTCTCTCCTCTATCTTATAACCCTATATATCACATAACTCAGCTCCTCTCCTCTATCTAAACCCTATATATCACAGAGCTTAGCTCCTCTCCCTCTATCATATAACCCTATATATCACATAGCTCAGCTTTTCTCCTCTATCATATAACCCTATATATCACATAGCTCAGCTTCTGTCCTCTATCATATATCCCTATATATCACAGAGCTCAGCTTCTCTCCTCTATCATATAACTCTATATATCACAGAGCTCAGCTCCTCTCCTCTATCATATAACCCTATATATCACAGAGTTCAGCTTCTCTCCTCTATCCTACAACCCTATATATCACGAGCTCAGCTCCTCTCCTCTATCATATACACCTATATATCACAGAGCTCACTTCTCTCCTCTATCATATAACTCTATATATCCCCAGAGCTCAGCTCCTCTCCTTATCATATAACCCTATATATATCACAGAGCTCACCTTCTCTCCTCTATCATATAACCCTATATATCACAGACCTCAGCTCCTCTCCTCTATCATATAACCCTATAGATCACAGAGCTCAGCTTCTCTCCCTATCATATAACCCTATATACACAGAGCTCAGCTTCTCTCCTCTATCATAAAAACCCTATATATCACAGAAATCAGCTCCTCTCCTCTATCATATAACCCTATATATCACAGAGCTCAGCTTCTCTCCTCTATCATATAACCCTATATATCACAGAGCTCAACTTCTCCCTTTTTGTTTGCCTGAAGAGCTCTGCTCCCAAACTCTGTTCTAGAGAGATTGGACCTCACGAATTGAAGAGTGATTACATATTAAGGCTCTTCCCACTCTGTGTCCTGCAGAGTCTGTTAGAGTTACAGCATACTTGCTAAACTTTTTTTCCCCCGACTCCGAAATATAGGATCCGTACCCCAGGAATGCCTGGGAACTCCCATTTTGGGGTGAGGTCTTAATATGCCCCATCACTTTGGGATCCAGTTTTTGGGAGTCTTTTGGAAGAAACAGGAGGGTTGGCAAGTATGGAAATAGATATATGAATCCTTGGCATATAGCTAGGACACTTTGGCCGTGTTCACACGGCTTACCCGACGGATTTGTGAGCCGTATTGAGCTCACAAATCCGCCGTGAATAAGGGGCGGGATGGGGGGGGGGCCCCGGAGCGGCGGCGGGGGTGCCGCCCCCCGGCCCCTTTGACAATGAAATTGTTTACGGCGCGTACGCGTCGTAAATAATGTTCATGTCACTTTTCTGCCCCCGTGGGGGAAATTCCCCGAGCGGGGAGGAGCGACGGAATCCACTGTTCTCTATGAGAGCAGTGGATTACCGTAATTACTCCGACGGATTGGCGCCGTACTGCAGCGCAAATCCGGCGCAGAGTACGGCGCCAATCCGTGCCCAAATAAGCCGTGTGAACGAGGCCTTACAGTCATATTAAAAAGTTTGGGCACCCCTATTAATCTAAATAATTTTTAGTTCTAAATATTTGGGTGTTTGCAACAGCCATTTCAATTTATATATCTAATAACTAATATTGCACATTTTGTGTTAGTACAATAAACCTCATTTCAATCCGGAAATATTACTGTGTCCATCAGTTATTAGATATATCAAATTGAAATGGCTGTTACAAATACCCAAATATTTAGAACTAAAAATGATTAAGATTAATAGGGGTGCCCAAACTTTTTCATATGACTGTAACTATGATGGATGCCACCTAGCATTTGTCAGAGACCTATGCTAAGAAAAGCGTGATAGCGGTATACATTTTTTTTTTACTGCGTAGCAAATCTCTCTGCACTATTCCATCCAACTAACCCCAACACCACCTGAACTTAGGCCAAATGTCAGTCTTTTCACCTCCATTGGGTAATATGGGTCTATGGATACATTTCCCATGTATTTGGGGAGCTTTCCCAGTTGATACAGTAAATCTGTAACGCAAATGCCGTGTTAAAAAGTCTATGTTCACACTGGCTAATTTCGGTGCGCATTTTGCGTTGTATTTGCGAAATTACGGTAATCCATAGTTGTTATAGAGAACTATGTATTACGCCTCCTCTCCCCGCTCGTACAATACGATCGTATTGTACATGCGGGGAGATAAGTGACGGCGAATACGCGCCGTGAGTAATGACTGTCAATGGGGCCGGCGGGCTGCCAGCCCCCCCCACGCCGCTGGAGTACGCGCGTATCAGCGACTCCCAAATCACCCGACGTAATTGTGGCCGTACTATACGCGCCGCAATTACGCCGTATGAACATAGCCTTATAGGAAATTCAGCAATGGAATTGATTCACCTTCATGACTTGAACCAAAGGTGTAACAAAGTAACCAAGTAGATAAGATTTGAAAAAAAGCAAAGGTCCATCAAATCCAACCATTAAAGTTCTGGGCCATAATACAAAATGAGTAGTAGGGTCGCTCCACCTACTATATACTAGTTTCATTTTATAGCTCTTGTTATACTTTGACTCTCTTCAGGCACCAGGACCCGGGAACATCTGCCAACTCTACACCCCCTACAGCTATGCCCTTGGCAATAACAACCACTATAGGAAATGGAAGATTTCTGCAGGGTTTCATCTGCATTTATCTGCAAGTCCATAAAGGAGTGTCATGGTTACTGATGTGGACCTGGTGGCATCTGCTGGCTTGGCACCTCCTATAAGCACAGGTGTCAAACTCAAGATCTGAGGGCCGATTCTGGCCCACCATGCTTTTTTATATGGCTCCCGAGAGCCTAGACACAGCTGGTGTGCAACTCCCAGGTGGTGGCACAGCTCTGACAGCCCCACCAATGCACCTAGCCACCCTCCAATGGCCTTTTGAGGGCAACCACAATACTGTTGTGGACCACAGTGAAAATTAGTTTGACACCCCTGTGCCCATGGCACATCTGCCATCAGCTTGAACTGGAAGAGCCTCATAAAAATGAAATGAGTGGCTTATCCCAAGAAAACTGTTGAGCTCAGTTGACTTTTCTATAATTTTTATGACCACCATGGTCCATGCAGACACTTGGGATCTGTAGTTCTCCGCCGGTCATGTTAGCAGTGGATGGGCGGACTGGTCCTATATCTCGCGGTGGATCAGTGATGAATGGAAGGCACGCTTTATTGTGAACATTCAGGTTTTCCTTCAGTCTACACATCTCCTTGCAGTGGCAGAAGAAATGAAGCGTAATCTAGACATCACATCACTTGTGCTCTTCATTAAGAGCTGCATCGATCACACGGTCTTGACACTCTTCATAAACATTTCCTAAACATGGACGTGTGCCGTGGTGAAGTGACACTCCACTATTTTGGATTCTTTGTTCCACGCTTGGGCTGCCCAATTATTTTCATTGTAGCAAGTCATTTTTTAGCTTAATTTCCTTCACTGAAGTCCTGGCATAAGCAAAATCCTGATGGGGCTTATTTATTTAGCAGAAGCAAGGCCGAGCTGGTGTCTATCACAAAAAAGTCATGTTTAAAGGTTTATAACACCCTTCACAAAGAAATATAATATGAAAATAGGTAAAAACAATAAGACTGTTAAAAATGATAGAAGGTTCCACCACAGATGTGCCATTAATACACAACCGATTGCTTTGTGGAGGTGGCCAATAGGGCATGGGACACATCTTGTCCGTCCTGCCTGGGAGATGATGCAGCTGCTCTACGAATACATCTTCCTTCCCCCTTTTGGGAGACAAGGTGGATGTGAAGTATCATTGTTGGATATTCCAAAGTTATAGCATAGATTCCATAAGAAGGGTCTTGGGTCTCTACAATCCGAGAGACATGGGGGCTTCTTTATTGGACAAATGTCAGATGAAATTTTTTGTAAAAAAATAAAAAAAACTGAAAAAAGTATTTGTGTAGAAGAAAAAGGCAGTGATGACTATAGATAAGTTTCCAAAGCAAAGTTACCAAAAATGCCTCGACTCGTATAATGCCTGATATTGATAGGCCACGTGTAAATAAAGCCATCATATCATGCCCAAATGATACCGCCAAATACTATACACATGTAAATCTAAATGAACACCATCCTGATAGGCCAAAACAATGGTGCTCTAATTGTGTGCATGGATGGAGATATACAAGGTATAGAGATAGCAGTTGTACCTTGTCCCTGGTGCCCGCGAGGAGTCAAAGGCCCCATTGCCTATAAGAGGATACCAGCATTATAAAGGGCACATGGTAGATGAGAAGCTTTGTTAGAGATTCTGCTTTAGAGCTGAATAAAAGGATAATTCTCATCAATTAAAGTAGGTTTCATAACTCCTGCATCCAGCACATCAGCTCTGTGTGCTCAGAAGGGAGCGCGTGTGATTTGTTTGAATTGCATATTATGTGACCCAGCAGGATGACATCACCAGGCCTTTCCTCTCTCTAGTCAAAGAAAGGTCTGTTTATGTATAGAACTGTGAGTAGCTATACTGTAGCTCAGATGTAAAGATTTTGCCTCACAGCACAAATATCCTAGGTTCAAATCTTTGCAGGAACCAAATCTGTGGATTTCTTTTTCTCTTTATCAATGCACAGAGCTCATTGAGGTTTCTTTTTTTTTTTATTTATTTGCGCTGTTTGACTATTTTCTAAGGAGTCCAGAGGAGAGGAGTAGAATGACAGCCCCTGGGGTTTGCACATTCAGTAGCTGCCTGACAGGAGAGGTGATGTCTGAGCATGTCTGGCCAGGACTGAGGAGCTTTTGTCACTGGTCGTATCTCCTGGAGATGAGCTGTACACAATGGATCACTAAAGGAGCAGCTGAAACAAAAATGATCCAGAATTTTTAATAATGATGGTTAAAATGTTTATTATTTAATTTGCAAGCTTCTCACGTCAATTTTGCTCCTTGGCAAAACCCCTTTAAAGGGTTTGTCCAGTGGAAGAAAATTCATATGAAATGGGTCCAGGATGGGGGAAATAAGGAAAAAAAAGTTCTACTTACCTACCCCTCGTTGCCACTTTGGAGCTTCCCTGGGATTTGCTTCTCTTCACTTCTTGTTTCTCATCCCAACACACAGACACACTTAGGATATGTTCACACGGCTGATTTGGATGCTGTTTTCGGTGTTGATTTGGTGCAGATTCCCCCTTTCAAACAGTGTAACAATGACTATAAAACGCCTCCATTTCATTTCCATTGATTCCTATGCCAAACCCCATCATCGTTTGTACAAAGCCATTTTTTACTCTCTTATTTTTGCCGTTTACGTCAAGTAAAATGGTCATAGGAGACAATGGAGAGCTTTAAAGCAGTGTCCAAAATGTCTCACACCAAGTGTGGTGCATCTTTGATGTGTTTTTGGACATGCATTCACGCCCAAAAACTCTTCTGGCATGAAATTTGAATGTCAGAATAAAAACCATGTTGAAAACTGCACCAAAAAACTTGCCTAAAAAATCGTGTTTCAGAAACCCCATCAAATCCTTATCAAAAACTGGTCTGAAAACTGCAAAATATGAGGCGGTTTTCAGACAAGTATTTGAAGGTGATTTAGACGCTAAAAAATAAGCTTCCAAATGATGTGAACATCTTACAATGAGGCAGGAGCTTCTCTTGTGTCGGAACGAGAACCCGAAAGTGAAGGAACAGATCCCGGGAAGGCTCCAAAGCGGCAGCACCAGGGGACAGGGAGGTAAGGAGAACTTTTTTTCCTTATTTTTCCTACCCTGGCCCCATTGTAGATGAATTTTCTTCTGATGGACAATCTCTTTAAGTTATGGGAATACCCTTTCATTCACTTCTATAGCAGAATCTGTGATAAGTCCCCTCATCTACCATGTGTCCTTTATAATACTGGTGTCCTCTTATATGCAATGGGGCCTTTGAGTCCCAGGAATCTCCGGAGCGGCAGTGGAGAAGGGCAAAAGGGGCAGGTAGGTAAGAACAGTAGTTCCTCAATATTCAATATGAATGTGTTCCAGGTCAACCATTGTAGGTTGAAACCGTTGAATGTTGAGACCATAACTCTATGGAAAACCGGTAATTGGTCCCAAAGCCCCAAAATGTCACCAAGATAATTCCCAACAAAAACGAAGCAGATAATTAACACAGATAATGTGTGTCCTTCCATGTAACATCAGAAAGAGCTGCCGGAAATCACTTTCTATGTCAAGGACGAGCTTCTTCATGGACTTTAAACACAATGGTCCACATTTACGAAAGCTGTCTAAGAATAAGACTGTCCTTGTTGCCCACAGCAACCAATCAGAGCCAATAGTAGCCAATCAGAGCCCATAGCAAACAATCAGAGCTCATAGCAACCAATCAGAGCCCATAGCAACTAATCAAAGCCCATAGAAACCAATCAGAGCTCATAGCAACCAGAGCTCATAGTAACCAATCATATCTCATAGCAACCAATCAGAGCTCAAAGTAACCAATCAGAGTCCATAGCAACCAATCAGAGCTCATAGCAACCAATCAGAGCCCATAGTAACCAATCAGAGCTCATAGCAACCAGTCAGAGCTCACAGCAACCAACCTTTGGGCACCAATTGGGGAAACTCCATTTTCTTTTCTAGACACATTGGGCCACATTTATAAAAACTAACAATCAGACTGTCCTTGTTGTTCATAGCAACCAGTCAGAGCTCATAGCAACCAATCAGAGCTCAGCTTTCATTTCTTTTACTGCTCTGAAAAAATGAAAGCTGAGCTCTGATTGGTTACTATGGGCTCTGATTGGTTACTATGGGCTCTGATTGGTTGCTATGGGCTCTGACTGGTTGCTATGAACAACAAGGACAGTCTTATTGTTAGTTTTTATAAATGTGGCCCAATGTGTCTAGAAAAGAAAATGGAGTTTCCCCAATTGGTGCCCAAAGGAGCCGCTCTTCTTGGCAAATGTAAAGAGCAGTACAGGGCGTGTAGCATCGCACTGTACTGTAGAGAGGCACCACTAGACCACCAATCACTGCATGCACCTCACTGATACATGTAAGAGCAGTACAGGACATGTAGTACCATACTGTAGAGAGGCGCCACTTGACCACCAATCACTGCATGCATCTCACTAATACATGTAAGAGCAGTACAAGACATGTAGTACCGCACTGTACTGTAGAGAGGAGCCACTAGACCACCAATCACTGCATGCTCCTCACTAATACATGTAAGAGCAGTACAGGACATGTAGTACCACACTGTACCGTAGAGAGAAGCTATAGACCATCAATCACTGCATGCACCTCACTAATACATGTAAGAGCAGTACAGGACATGTAGTACCGCACTGTACTGTAGAGAGGCGCTATAGACCACCAATCACTGCATGCACCTCACTAATACATGTAAGAGCAGTACAGGACATGTAGTACTGCACTGTACTGTAGAGAGGCGCTACTAGACCACCAATCACTGCATGCACCTCACTATTACATGTAAGAGCAGTACAGGACATGTAGTACCGCACTGTACTGTAGAGAGGCGCTATAGACCACCAATCACTGCATGCACCTCACTAATACATGTAAGAGCAGTACAGGACATGTAGTACTGCACTGTACTGTAGAGAGGCGCCACTAGACCACCAATCACTGCATGCACCTCACTATTACATGTAAGAGCAGTACAGGACATGTAGTACCGCACTCTACTGTAGAGAGGCGCCACTAGACCACCAATCACTGCATGCACTTCACTAATACATGTAAGAGCAGTGCAGGACATGTAGTACCGCACTGTACTGTAGAGAGGCGCCACTAGACCACCAATCACTGCATGCACCTCACTAATACATGTAAGAGATAATTCCCAACAAAAACGAAGCAGATAATTAACACAGATAATGTGTGTCCTTCCATATAACATCAGAAAGAGCTGCCGGTAATCACTTTCTATGTCAAGGACAAGAGCTTCTTCAGGGACTTTAAACACAATGGTCCACATTTACAAAAGCTGTCTAAGAATAAGACTGTCCTTGTTGCCCACAACAACCAATCAGAGCCAATAGTAGCCAATCAGAGCCCATAGCAAACAATCAGAGCCCATAGTAACCAATCAGAGCTCATAGTAACCAGTCAGAGTTCACAGCAACCAATCAGAGCTCATAGAAACCAGTCAGAGCTCATAGCAACCAATCAGAGCTCAGCTTTCATTTCTTATACTGCTCTGAAAAAATGAAAGCTGAGCTCTGATTGGTTACTATGGGCTCTGATTGGTTGCTATGGGCTCTGATTGGTTGCTATGAACAACAAGGACAGTCTTATTGTTAGTTTTTATAAATGTGGCCCAATGTGTCTAGAAAAGAAAATGGAGTTTCCCCAATTGGTGCCCAAAGGAGCTGCTCTTCTTGGCAAATGTAAAGAGCAGTACAGGGCGTGTAGCATCGCACTGTACTGTAGAGAGGCACCACTAGACCACCAATCACTGCATGCACCTCACTAATACATGTAAGAGCAGTACAGGACATGTAGTACCACACTGTACTGTAGAGAGGAGCTATAGACCGCCAATCGCTGCATGCACCTCACTAATACATGTAAGAGCAGTACAGGACGTGTAGTACCGCACTGTACTGTAGAGAGGCGCTATAGACCACCAATCACTGCATGCACCTCACTAATACATGTAAGAGCAGTACAGGACATGTAGTACCGCACTGTACTGGAGAGAGGCGCTATTAGACCTCCAATCACTGCATGCACCTCACTGATACATGTAAGAGCAGTACAGGACATGCAGTACCGTACTGTAGAGAGGCGCCACTTGACCACCAATCACTGCATGCATCTAACTAATACATGTAAGAGCAGTACAAGACATGTAGTACCGCACTGTACCGTAGAGAGGCGCTACTAGACCCCCAGTCACTGCATGCATCTCACTATTACATGTAAGAGCAGTACAAGACATGTAGTACCGCACTGTACTGTAGAGAGGCGCCACTAGACCACCAATCACTGCATGCACCTCACTAATACATGTAAGAGCAGTACAGGACATGTGATTAGTGAGGTACATGCAATAGAGGGTGCTGGAGAGTTAAGCACTTTTCCCATAAGCCTTTGTTAAATGCATGTACCACAGTAATACAAATGTTCATGATGACAAGTTCTTGACAATTGGCTGGATCTTCCAGTCAATCACATGTGCTGTGAATCGGCAGTATGCATGTTGAGTGTGGTTTCAAGGATACAACTTCCCAGGAAAGACCATTGTATGCTGGAAATATTGTATCCTGAGGGCACTTTAAATTGAGGTACCACTGTAATAAGTTTCCACATAAGTTTAGAGTTGTATAGTCATCTTATCACACTGAAAGAAGCCCATAGGTATTAGACAAAAAATTGTACCATGTTTATTGGTTAGACAGTTTCCACAATACAGTTCCATATTGAAGTATTCTGGTGTGTTTTTAGCCTAAAAAATAGCCCAGCCCTGTTCTTTAGATTTATAATCAGGTGCTCTCCAAAATTAGGCGCATTATTGGGTACCCGCGCCTGTAATGCGCCTGAGATTGGGGGGCGTATGATTCTACACATTTATGATGGGAGGATGACAAAATTAGGCGCATGATCGGGCGCCTGGGGCACTTTGTAATGCGCAGGGGCGTAACTAGAGAAGCCTGGGCCCCAAAGTAAACTTTTGGATGCGGCTCCCTACCCTCCCCCCCACCTCCCTGACCACGAACATTTACCAGGATATGCTGTTAGATATTGTAGATAATACAAGGGGCAAATACCTCACCATACATATCACTATCATACTGCTGCCAAACAAATCCACTATACCAAAACCAATATTACCAATAACCCTACTACAAATGGACCTGATTATACCACCAGAACATGACCACAAATTACCACCACATAGTGCCTTAATAATACCACTACACTATTACTGATCAGTACACAAAGACCAATAGTACCGCTATATAGTGACCGTATAGGGGTATATACTAGTGTACACAGGCTCTGCAGACTGTATATAACCACCACACAGTGACCATATAGTGGTAGACACCAGTGTACACAGGCTCTGCAGACTCCGCAGCGGCCGCTTCACCCACCCGGAGTCTCGCTGTGCAGGGAGGAGGCAGGAGGGATCTTTCCCCTCCTCCCTTCTCCCCCTGTATGTACAGCGCCGGTGCGCGCTGTACATACACCTCAGTGTCGCAGGGGGCGTGACACGCGGCTGCACTCACTCCCCCTGCGACGCTGAGTCGGTCGGCCGGGAGATGTCCGGAGCTGCAGGAGCCTGGTGAGGTGAGTGACTTTTATTATTTTATTTTTATTAGTTAGGGGGGCTCTACCTGGCTACAATGGGGGGCTACCTGGCAACAGAGGGGGCACTACCTGGCTACAATGGGGGGTCTACCTGGCAACAGAGGGGCACTACCTGGCTAAAATGGGCGGGGTGTCTACCTGGCAACAGATGGGGCACTACCTGGCTACAATGTGGGGTCTACCTGGCAACTGAGGGGCACTACCTGGCTAAAATGGGGGGGTCTACCTGGCAACAGAGGGGGCACTACCTGGCTACAATGGGGTGGGCACTACCTGGCAACAGAGGGGGCACTACCTGGCAACAGAGGGGGCACTACCTGGCTACAATGGGGGGGCCCTGGCTACTATGGGGTGGCACTACCTGGCTAACAATGGGGGCATCTACCTGGCAACAGAAGGGGCACTACCTGGCTAACAAAGGAGGCATCTACCTGGCAACAAAGGGGCATCTACCTGGCAACAATGGGGGCATCTACCTGGCTAACAAAGGTGGCATCTACCTGGCTAACAATGGGGGCATCTACCTGTCTACAAATTTGGCTCTACCTGACTACAGAGCGGCCTCTACCTGGCTACAGAGGGGGCTCTACCTGGCTACAGAGGGGGCATCTATCTGGCTACAGAGGGGCATCTACCTGGCTACAAGGGGCATCTACCTGGCTACAGAGGGGCATCTACCTGGCTACAAGGGGGCATCTATTTGGCTACAATGGGGCTTCTACCTGCCTGTAAGGGGCACTACCTGGTTATGGGGGGCTACTACCTTTCTTCCAAAGCCGTTATGCAGTTAGGTGGAGTGGGTGTGGCTTTTTGAAGGGGCGTGGCACACCGACAAGATGGGCGTGTCCATGCAAATTTCTCCCTCTACAATCTCCTGCTTTTTCAATTTCAAAAGTTTCCAACTATGGGTTATATAGGCAGGCTTTAGGGGGGACTATGCAGGCAGCCTGGGAGTATATAGGCAGGCTGGGGGGCTATGTAGTCAGGCTGGGGGGCTATGCAGGCAGGGTGGGGGTATATAGACAGACAGGGGGTATACAGGCAGGCTGGGGTATATAGGCTGGTAGGTTGGGCGGAATATAGGCCGGAACGGTGGTCTATGCAGGCAGGCAGGGTGGGCTATATATACAGGCAGGCAGGGCTATAAATACAGGCAGGCAGGCAGGCTGGGCTATAAATACAGGAAGGCAGGCAGGGTGGGCTATATATACAGGCAGGCAGGGTGGGCTTAATATACAGGCAGACGTAACTATGGATTACGTCTCCTCTCCCTGCTCGGACAATACGCCGAGCAGGGAGAGAAGTGACATGTCAATTATTCACAGCGTATACGTGCCGAGAATAATTAATGTCTATGGGGCCAGTGGGCTGCCCCCCCCCGCCCCGCCCCGCTCCCGTCCCGTCCCACTCCCGTCCCGTCCCGCCCCCGTCCACACGGCATAATTGCGGGGCGATATATGTCCTGCAATTAAGCCGTGTGAACATAGCCTTAGGGGTTAAAAGTGGTCTACCTGAGCCTGAGTTGTCGTAGTGGAACTATAATGCGCCAAATCTATGACCCGCAGTAGAACAGGTCCATACATTCAGGCACATTCTACACTACTAATGCATGCGATAAAATGGCGTCTGGGCGCCAAAAATACATACATGTCGCCCATAGAGTGCCTAGTTGCCATTGCACAGTCTCCACCATGTGAATAAAACCTTCAATCTATAAGGATCATCACAGTGAAGTGCTCCGCACCTATTCATTTCTTAGATAAATGAGAGCAGTTAGTCATCTTGACAGCCGGCTATCGATAGAGATTCAACATTGTTGACTAACTGGGGCTAATGGATTGTCTATTGAGCGATGATAACCTCAGCTCGCGGATAATTCATTCTCGTAATAAAACGAGATGTTTCCTGCAACAGGCTATTTGCGGTGAAAGATAAAATGTAACGACCGTGATTCATCACCGATCCTACTCCTTGTTGAGACAAACCTGAAGACACCCGAGGAGGATTCTCCGAAAAGTGTTGCTCTTATCAGGAGATCTGGTTTAAAGAAAAAAAAAAAAAAAACTCTGCAGATCCTCCGTCCTGTTGGACAATGTGTGGAATGTATACATCCAAGTCCCATCAATGTAATGTAAACGTTTTAACACATGACAGAGTGCAAATCATTTTGGCATTAGGATACGTGAAGGAAAATGAAATAACTTAATGTGGTTTCAACCTTTTGAACTCATACATGACCTTCCACAGCACTACAGAAGTTGGAACGGTTAAGTGCTAACTAAGCAGTTTAATGTAGTGATAATCTCCTGTAGCTAATGGATATAGTGTTTACATTACCTTTCCAGTCTAGTATACATTGTGGCATCTACAAAGGATAGCACCGTGTTCACCAAGAGAATATTACACAAAGCCGATATTCCAAATAGAGTAATTTTTTTTTTAAAGTGGACCTTCTGTATTGTGTTATAAAATTCTTGTATTAGCATTACGTTATTTGACATTATATTGTTAACACAAAAATATATTGGTTTTGTACCTGGCGGATACCTCCAATGCATGATTGGAAAACCTTAGAGGTTGCATTTGTAGTTCCAAAAGGTACATGTGGACCATATAAGTCCTTGGGGTATGAGTGTCGTCCCACTGTCTATTAAAGGTGATGGTTCACTACAAGGATTGCTGCTTTTTATATTCGAGATCTTGGAAAAACAAGTCACTTTGCAATATGTGTCCATTAACAATGTCCTGCCTATTCCTAGATATCCCCTCTTGTATGGGCTACATCAGCTCCTCAGGTCGCTATGGTTACAGACCTGTTCAATCTCTCTTGATAGGCTGCCAGCACTGGCTGCTATAGCTACAGACCTGGATTCTACTGCAGCCTAGTAGAAGCCAGTAAACACGCACCTGAATTCAAAATGAAACCAAGAAAACAGGACTGAGGTAGAATGAATCAATGGAGTGACACAACCCCTTTAAGGATTGCACCCTAGTATTGTATATCATAGGAGTAACTCAAAGCTCCTGAGCCTTCATGTAAAACATCTAACAGGGTTCAAACTTAAAATGCATACTGGTGTTCCTAAGGCTTCATGGCAATTTTGACCACTACCTCTGCACCCCTAAAATTGTCCCCCTTGGTTTACCTACAAGGTGCCATTTATAATATCGGTGTCTTATGTGGCAGAAGGTGCTACTGGGTCCCCTTTGGCTTTGGGATCTCATTATTACTGAAATTTCTTCAGCCCCTTTTGCTACAGACCTAAATCACTCACAAGTGAGAAACATAACGCAATAGCAAATTGCAATACGTTTCTCGAGTTACACAATACTACCAGAGGCGTAACTTCAAGCTCTTGGGCCCAGGTCGCTATAGGTACAGACCTGTTTGAACTCTCCTGATAGGCTGCCAGAGCTGGTCGCTATAGCTACAGACCTGAGGCGACATATCCCAATACGCAAATGCCAGTTTTTTGGTCTATTTTGCGTCAAAAACACTTTTGATGCCATATTCTCGATGTAAATGACCTGTCGTACACCAAATCTAAAATTTCAAATGGTGATATCCAGCGTCTGTAGTTCAGTCCACAAGAATGATTAAGTTAAAAGTTGTAGCTTTATTGGATCATATTAAAAATTGAGGACCATTTTTTGTGCAAATAGCATTGTATGGCTGTAACACAACGTTTTTCGGGGAATCCCCCCCCTTAAATCATGATAAATTTGGGGCTCCCTTTCCCTGCGACTGGTTCAAACATCTGATCTGGGTGGCTGAAACATTTTTGCTCATTTTTTGTTGTACCCCAAAATCTGGCCATTAACGCCGGGGCCAACACGATTGAAATGCGCCTAAAAATGTACACTGGCGTCCAAACACAATGCCCTATTGAGATGAAATACAACACAAAACCAATGATACCATGTGCCCCATTTGGCAAAGCGCCTATTTGGTGCAATGCCCCTTTTTTAGGCACATTAAGTTTACTAGAAGGTATGCAAAAAAAAAGAAACCCAGCCACCATATCCAGATGAAAGGGCTGCAGGGCTGTTCGGGGGAACATGCACAGAGATACACCAAAAAATTAAACGATTGCACACTCCAAAGATAAAACCCAATTGCCTTTTTTAAAATCCTTTTAGAAAACGGGGAAAAAGGGCCAAAAAATTGGGGGCTAAAACCGCGCCTTTCGGCTATACAGAGCCCTTATCTAGCATGTTTAAAAAACCATCATCTTAAATCCCAAACAAACATACTCCCCTTTGTCACCACGGGGAAAAACCCCCCATATTCCGGCTATCCCATGCCTCACAGTTTCCCGGGACGCCAAAGCACTGACCGGGGGCGGCCCCACGGGACTCCACCCCAAAAGGGCGGGAGGTAGTGACGATCGGCCGCACACAAAGACACACGCTAGCGATCCCCGGAATGGAAGATACAAGCCCCGGGGCCCTTGGGGAAGCCCAAAAGTGACGCCCCATTAACCGGGGAAAAAAGCAATAAAAGAAACACTTAGGTAATAAATAGAATTAAAATAAATCACGGGTGTACAAACTATTTCCAACTTATTTGAGATGGACTATACTAAATTATATGTATTAGATAAAGCTCCTAAAATCAACTTTGTTTCATTGCGGATTTTTCAGACCTAAGGGATAAGGTTTTTAGTGTTTTAAACCAGAAAGTCCCGAACCAAATTTTTTAGTTTCCAGATTGCCTCCTCTTCTACCAAAGGACACTTTCTTTACCAAAAGCTTTGAAATATTTACAAAAAGTTGAGTTTTACAAATGTCTGAGGCTCCAGACAGAGTGCGCCCCCTGGGATTTTTAACCCCTTTGAGGTGTTCCAAATAGGGATTTTAAATTTTTCGTAGGGTACACCCAAGTAAAAAAAATTTGCATGAGCAACACTGTATTACATAGATCACTGCCAGGTATTGAAATTTGTTATATTCTTAATAGAAAAATTTTTTTGCCTCCCATTGAAAACGTGGTTTTGGGAGCCCAAAAATGCGCAAGTTTTGCAGGGGACCCCCCCTTGAAGAAGCCCCTATCCGTACCAATAGGTTGTACGTATTAGCATTACGAGTTTTGGGTGAAATACTCCCTATGTTTTCTAGATTTTTTGGAGACTACACGGGAGCCATCCTCCAGAATATTTGCCATACAGGATTTTCCTGGGGAACTGGCAAATGTTAAAATTTTTTCCCTTATTTGCTGAATTGTGCATTGTACTCTAAGAAACTGCAGGGATATAACATTATAAAATTTTACTTTATTTTTAATAATTTATCCCGGTTGTGACAACTTTGTAAGGCACGATTAAGCCCCAGTTTGGATAACCCCCAAAAACAACGTGAAAAATTTTTGGGGGCTTTTTTTTGTATTCCTGTAGCAGTACAATTCCTTTTGGGCCCGAAGCTCTCCTATAGGGAGGAAAATTTTTGTATTTTTTAGGGGTTTGCTTTTAAAAATCAGTATGGTGTTACCTGATAGGGGTTTTCTAGGTTTAGTAGAAATAGGGAGACCTGAAATCCCTTCAAAATAAAAAAAAAAATACGAAATATTTTGTATTTCCTTTGTGAATTAAAAAACAATTAAATGGATTGTTTTGATGAGTCGATGTGAGTGACAGGGCAGACAAGGACCACCCCAAATAATTTCCGGTCACAAAGTATCAAAACCAAACCCCCACATGGGGCCACAAAAGGTTTAAGAACAGAAAAAATTAATTGGCCCCCACCATGAACTTCCAAATTAGCCAAGAGGGGGGAAAAAACTTGGCACCCATCGAAACTCCTTTTTTTTGAAAATGAATTGCCCATCAAACAAAAAAATTATGCTCATCAGAAACAATCCCATCTTGATATAAATTGTAACCTCTAAAGTATAATTACTATGGTTATCCAAAATAACCAGCCCCCACCGAACGCAAGGGTAAAGGAAACGGGTAAAAAAGCTGTAAGTCACAAGCCCCAAACCACAAAAAATTTTGGGGTTCCATTTTTATGTAGAGTTTTGTTTAGGCAGACTTGAATCCCTAAAAAACCCTCATCTATTAATGGTTGCAGATAAACATCCAACCACGGGAAAAAAACGTTCACATAGGGGTTACCCAGACTATGTCGCAGGGACGAACCCAAACCTTTTATGAATTTTGGAGGCCGAAAAAGAGGGGAACAGGGGGATCGAACCGCAATGTATTTCTGTTCCTTTTCAGTTGGGACATGCAATGCTCTCCTTCCCATTTGTCTTTAATTTTGTCGAAAGAGGGGTAGGGTCCAAGAAAAATTTTTTTGTATGTGGTCACATCTGAGAACATTTTTTTTATTGTTGTACAAGTCCGTTCGATTCTTTACTACCACTTTTCCCCCTTTGTCCCTTTTTTTACTCCCACTTACGCATTTTGCGAACTAAAATCAATGCTTTTTTTTGTTTTCTAGCAGTTTTGGAATTTCCCTTTTTTTTTTAACATCAAATTTTTTAAAAAACCTGTCTACTAGTTTTAAAAAATTTTCCATCATTTGGGCTTTTGCTCTCTGGATAAAATGTGGGTTTCCTGACTCTGAACTCATTTGCTTCTCTACCAAACCATATCAGATGGTTTTAAATTTTAGAAATTTAAAGTTTCCCATTTTTTTCAAAAAAGTCAAAATCCTGAAATGCATTGGAGTTGGTTTTACTTTTCGGGTAATGTCCTTTTTTCTTTCATTGTAAAATGTCGTTTTATTGTTAAGTCCCGACAAATCGATTTACACTTTTTAAAATCCAAAAAGTTCTATGATTTTCTGACCAAAGTTGAGTCCCAATTTGGATCCTTCAGTTCCCCCGGTTAAAAACCCATTAGACAGATTCAGAAGTTTTGATTTTCTAACTTCCTTTTCCCCCTCCCAATTTTTTCCGCCTTTCATTTGCGTGAGTGTTTGCGTCCACCTCGTCGGGTCTTTTTTGACGATTTTCCTGTTTGGGCGGGGACATTTTGTTGAAAAATTGGTAGATCTACAATCTTCATCCGAGTCCATAGAGTTCATTGATGATTCCCAACTGAAATTGATCTTTTAGCTTGTTTAGCTTCTTTCTGGATTTCCAAACCTGTGTTTGAGAATGGGTTAGGAGTGCTTTTTGGTGCTATCTCTATTTTGCCAGTGATACACATCCCCCTTTTCGTATCTTGGGATCCCTTTTTGAATTTTTGTTTCTTTGGGGGCCTAATCTTGTTTAAGGTTGCCACTTTTTGTTGACTTTAAACCCTTAATTTTGGGGTATTCTGGGATGTTTTTATATTGGGGGAGCTTGGCTTTTAAATTTGATTTTAGATGATAGGTCTTTCCAAATTTGGTTTTTCTCCTTCTGTTATTAAAGCATCAAAATTTTGTGAGCATAAAAAAAAGCTTCATTCCACTTCAGTAAAAAGCTTCTGAATACACAAATGTTGGTATCTTCCCAGCCGCAAACCGCGAGGGAACATTTTCTTTTTATATATTGCTTTTAAGGAGTTAAATCCCCCCAAATTCGCACTTCTTGCGCTAGGGCTTTTTTTTAGATTTTTTTAAATACACCCATTTAACGTTTTTTTGCTCATAAAGCTTGTACATCAAACACCCGTGCCACCTTTTCGCCTCTATTTAAACTTTGAGGAGGCCCTGTTTACTATTCCTTGTAGATTTGCAATGATAATGTCCTCGTATATATTAAATACTTATTATGAAATGGCAATGGAACACTTAGTTATTTTAGCACAAGATATTTGCACGGCCCAACAAATGAGTATGCGGGAAAAAAGAAATGCCGGCCACCAATCCGATGTAAGGGTTCCGGCTGTATCGGGGAAACTGCACAAGAAGCAAAAAAATTTTTAAAAGATTCCCAGCGCTCCAAAGATAAAATCCAATTCCTTATTTTAAACCCATTTAGAAAACAGGACAAAAGGGGCCCAAAAATGGGGTGGCTTGACAGTATTATATACCATATTCCTTTCCCAAATTGCGTTAAACGTGCGTGGTTTTATCATTTGGATAACCATAGTAATTATACTTCAGGGGTTTAAAATTTTATATCAAGATGGGACTTCTTTCCTGATCAGCAAATTTTCTTATTTCGAGGGGCAATTCTTTTTACAAACCAAAAGGATTTTTCGAGGGGTCCCAAATTTTTCCCCCCATCATTGCTAATTTTGGGAAAGTTCATGGGGGGGCCAATTATATATTCTTTCTTTAATCCTTTTGTGGCCGATGGGAGGGGTACGGGCAGATACATAGATGACCTCAAATTTTGGGGGGGTCCTTTCTGCCGTGCCACCCTACATCACTACTTTAACAAAAATCCATTTAATCTTTTTTTTTACTTTCACAAGGAAATACAAGTATTGCGTATTTGGATTTACTTTTTGACAGGCATTTCGTCCCCTTTTTCTACTCAACCTAAAAAAAAACCCAACTATGGGTAACACCATACTGCATTATAAAGCAATCACCCAAAAAACAAAAATTGTCCACCCCATGGGAGAGCTCATCAGGGCCCAAGGGAATTTGTTGACATACAGGAATACAAAAAAACCCATCAAATTTGTTCACGTCTGTCCATTCGGGTTTTTCCCAAAATTGGGGATTAACGGCCCTTACGAAATTGATCACATACCACGGGAAAATTATAAAAACAAAGTAAAATCACGGTAATGTTATAGCCCTGCAGTTTTTAGAACAATGCACAATTCCACAAAAAGGGAAAAAATTTTGAAGCATTTCCAGTTCTCAGGGGGGGAAGATCCTTACTGGGAAAAATTTTTGGGGGATTTTTCCGTGTACTCCAAAAAAACTAAAAACATGGGGGTATAAACTCACCAACTCTAATGCTAATACTGTACAACCCTATGTGGCTAGTGATAGGGGCTTCTTCAAGTGTGGGGGGGGTCCCCCATTGCAAAACATGCGCATTTGTAAATCAACCGCACTTTTCGATGGAATTAAAAGAAATTTTTTTTTAACAATTAAAAAAATCAATTTCAATACCATGGGAGTATCTATGAATACAGTGTGCCATGCAATTTTTTACATAATGTAGCTAGAAAATTTAAAACCTATATTAACACCCAATGGGGTTTAAAAAACCCCGGGGGCGCACTCTGTCTGGAGCCTCACGACATTTTGTAGAAACTCACGACTCTAACGCAATATTTTAAAGCTTTCGGAAAAAAGAAATGTCCTTAGGGAGAAGAAGTAACGGAAGCTAAAATTAGAGATCGGGAACTTTCCGGATACAACACTAAATCCATGTATCCCTTGGTCT
>JAODAL010009979.1:0-107626 GCA_025379985.1 Phyllomedusa bahiana
CCC
Source organism: Phyllomedusa bahiana (assembly GCA_025379985.1). Taxonomy (NCBI): domain Eukaryota; kingdom Metazoa; phylum Chordata; class Amphibia; order Anura; family Hylidae; genus Phyllomedusa; species Phyllomedusa bahiana. The sequence goes on from JAODAL010009979.1 coordinate 4, forward strand.
CTAAAAAGAGGTCCTGCAAAACCTAAACCCTATACAACGGGCCCTACTTGGGCCGGGGCCCTTATCCCGACATTTTTCGATCATCCAGGATCGCTTAGGGGAAGGGTTGGGAAAAAAAAAAAACGCGGCACAATTAAAAAACCGCGTGGAATAAAGGGAATTACATTATGATATTCGCGAGAGAAATTTTCAAAAACGGCAATTATTTTAGATGATTACAATATAACCAGGGGATGCTTGGATTATCAAAGACCAAATAATAAAACCCTATTGCAAAAAATTGATCAAAAGGTAAGACCCAAAGACTTATTTACGAGTGTGTTACTTCCCAAAATCCGGTAAGGAATTTCCCCTCCCCTTCAGGCAGCACCCGTTGGGGGGTGAATGCAAGGACCCCGCTCTAACACGAGACGGCTATTTAACCCGCTCAGGCGTCCCCGTGAAATTCATCATGATGCGTGATAGCAACAAAAAAGTTTTACACAAATTTCCCCGTATAACGATGCGCCGAGGTCATATTATGCTGAAGGGGAGAAAGGACATTCGTGTATATAACAACAAGGAGGAAAAAACCCCCCAAGTCGGTAAAAAAAAGAGCTTATAAGGCAGGCAAATTTAAATTTAAAGGGGAACATATGATTTTATTTGCCAACACTAGAAAGGAATTGAAAATATAAAAAAGGGTAAAGGGTTGCTATTCAATGAAAATGCTAAATAAGCTGTTTATTGAGTCCCTTGGCATAATTTTTTAAAATTTAAAAAACCAGAAGAATCCTTTTGTAGGATGTCTTTAAGTTGCCCGTCTCGGGATGGAATCCCCAATCGTCCCTTTCCCTTTTGGCAAAAAGGGGGATTGCCTCTGTTGCTGATGAACATTTTAGAGACGGCGTGTCCCCCTTGGGTATATCTCCTACATGTTTCCCATTTTACGGCGCAATTGTTGTGGTCTTGCCCCCATACATTTTTCCCAGGGAATGGATCAGATATACGACATCATTGTTTTCAAATTTAATAAAAAGTCTGATCTCAAATTTTTTTTGCCAGCACTGTTAGAAAAAAATTTGGGATTTTTCCAAAAAATACAAAAGGAGCAGTCTCCGTTTTAAAAACCCTGTGGTTTTTAAACCCATTCCTTTCCTTGGGCTAAAAAATTTCTGTACCAAAAAATCACGAAAAATTTTTTTCCCCTCGGAAGGAAATGGAAGGGCATCCCAATCCTATTTTTAGATAGGGTCCATTTTTTAAAATATGCCAAAAATTTTTTTAAAAATTTTTTTTATTTCTGGAACCCCATCATCAAAGTCCCATTAGCCGTATTGTGATTTTTTGGTCCCCAGCCCGAGATGCGGGTGTAAAATTTTTCTTTGGTCTTTTTTAACATATTTATAGGGTTGTTTGAGAAAATTAAAGGATACCCTTGACTAAAAATTTTCTCTAACCTATTTGCCCCCTTTTTTAAATTCTTCCATGGTCGAACAGTTGCGTCGAGCTCGAAGATATTGCCCCCGGGGTATACCTCTTTTTAGGGGGGTTGGGTGAAAGCTATCCCATCTTAACAGTGAGTTAGTGGCGGTGGGCTTCCGATAGATAGTTGTGGACAGTTCACCAAGGTGATTTTTGATGATCTCAACATCTAAGAATGGTAAAGATTTTGGTTCAAATTCAGATGTGAATTTAAGATTTAAAGAATTCACATTGAGATGTTGTAACAATGTGGAGAATTCCTCATTGGTTCCGTTCCAAATTATCAGAACGTCATCAATGTATCTTATCCACAAGGCTATCTTTTCAGCAAAAGGAGGGGGATTGTCACCAAAGACAATCGTTGCCTCCCACCATCCGAGATATAGATTTGCATAAACCGGGGCGGTAGGGCTGCCCATGGCAGTCCCTCGTGTTTGATGATAAAATACTCCATCAAACAAAAAGTAGTTCCTTGTCAAGGTAAACTCCATTAATTCAACTACAAAGTTGTTATGTCCCCTAAAATGTTGTCCCCTAGATGACAGGAAAAATTTAACTGCTTCTAATCCTAAGTGATGAGGTATCGATGTGTATAACGATTCAACATCGATACTGACTAAAGCAGCATTGGGATCAATGGATAAACCATCAATACGTCGCAATAAATCAGTAGTGTCTTTAGTATATGAGGGTAAGGACTCTACAAAAGGAGCTAAGACATGGTCTAAATAGGTTCCGCAATTTTGACACAATGCATCATTGCCAGACACTATCGGGCGACCTCTTAGGGGGACTGTCCCTTTGTGGATTTTGGGAAGGGCGTAGACGGTCGCTACCCGGGGAGAACGTGGATATAAAAAATCCATCTCAGATGCATCAATCAGTTCAAGTTCTTTTGCCCCGGTAAGTAACCTCCCAAGCTCCGACCGAAAGGCGTCTGTAGGATCTGCAGATAGAATAGTATAACAGGTCTTATCCGAGAGTAATGTGAGGCACATATCGCGATATTGTTGGTCGTTTAATATCACGATATTCCCACCTTTATCAGATGGTTTAAAACATAAATTATTATTTTTTGACAACTTGTTTAGTGCCCTCCATTCAGAACTCGGAACATTATTCCATCGAGACCCTTGAAGTCCAGTCAGATCCTTTAAGACTAGATCCAAAAAGACATCCACACAAGAGATATCCCCAACAGGGGGCATTCTGGTGCTCTTTTTCTTTAGATCAGAGAAAGGACCTTTACCTTGTTGATTCAAAGGGATATCCGCCAAACCAAAGAGTAATCTCACATCTTCAAGCATTTCAAGTGGAATGCCCAAATCAGAGCTCTCACGCTTTCTTTTTAAGGCAAAAAATTTTTGCCAATTAAGTTTTCTTGCGAAAGGATGGAGATCCTTTGTCCATGAGAATAAATTAAATTTTATGCTTCAAACCATCCGATAAGGGTGGGAATATCGTGATATTAAATGGCCAACAATATCGCGATATGTGCCTCATATTACTCTCAGATAAGACCTGTTTATACTGTTCTATCTGCAGATCCTACAGGACGCATTTCGGTCGGAAGCTTGGGAGGTTAAATTACCGTGGGCAAAAGAACTTGAACTGATTGATGCATTGGATGGATTTTTTTATATACACGTTCTCCCGGGTAGCGAAATTTCTACGCCCTTCCTAAAATCCACAAAGGACAGTCCCCCTAAGAGGTCGCCCGATAGTGTTTTGGCAATGATGCATTGTGTTTAAAATTTGCGGAACCTATTTGGACCATGGGCTTTTGCTCCTTTGTAAGAGTCCTTACCCTCATATATAAAGACACTACTGATTTAATTGCGACGTATATGATGGTTTTTATCCATTGATCCCAATGCTGCTTTAGTTAGTATCGATGTTGAATCATTATACACATCGATACATCATCACTTAGGAATTTGGGAAACAAGTCAAATTTTTCCTGTCATCTAGGGGAACAAAATTTTAGGGGACATAACAACTTTGTAGTTGAATTTAAAGGAATTTACCTTGACAAGGAACTACTTTTTGTTTGATGGAGTATTTATCATCAAACACAAGGGACTGCCATGGGCAGCTACCGCCCCGGTTTTTTGCAAATCTATATCTCGGATGGTGGGGAGGCAACGATTATCTTTGGTGACAACCCCTCTCCTTTTGCTGAAAAGATAGCCTTGTGGATAAGATACATTGATGAAAGTTCTGATAATTTGGAACGGAACCAATGAGGAAAATTTTCCACATTGTTACAACATCTCAATGTGAATTCTTTAAATCTTAAATTACATCTGAATTTTTAACCAAAAATCTTTACCATTTTTTAGATGTTGAGATCATCAAAAAACACCTTGGGGAACTATCCACAACTATCTATAGGAAAACCACCCCCCCACTAAATCCACTGCTAAGATGGGATAGCTTTCACCCAACCCCCCTAAAAAGAGGTATACCCCGGGGGCAATATCTTCGAGCTCCCACGCAACTGTTCGAACCCTGAAGAATTTAAAAAGGAGGCAAATAGGTTGAGAGAAAGATTTTTAGTCAAGGGATATCCTGATTATATTCTCAAACAAGCCTATCAATATGCCTTATCAAAAGACCGAAGCAAACTTCTTACATCCGCATCTCAGACTAGGGACCAAAAAGACTCCACAATACGGCTAATAGGGACTTTTGATGATGGGGTTCCAGAAATCAAAAAATCTCTAAAACGACATTGGCATATATTAAAAATGGATCCTGATCTAAAAGATAGGATTGGCGATGTCCCTTCCATTTCCTTCCGACGAGGAAAAAATCTTCGTGATTTTTTGGTCAGCAGTCATTATGTTAGACCAAGGAAGGAAATGTGGCTTAAGAAACCACAGGGTTCTTATAAATGCGGAGACTGCTCCTTTTGTATTTTTATGGAAAAATCCTCAAATTTTTCTAACAGTGCTGGCAATAAAAGCTTTGAGATCAGACATTTCATTAATTGTAAATCAATGTATGTCGTATATCTGATCACATGTACCTGTGGAAAAATGTATGTGGGCAAGACCATCAGACAATTGCGCCGTAGAATCGGAGAACATGTAGGAGATATACGCCACTGTCGTGACACGCCGATCTCTAGACATGTTCATCAGCAACATGATGGCAATGCCAGCTGCCTGAAGTGGAAAGGGATCGATTGTGTGATTCCATCCTCGAGACGGGGCAATCTTGACAGACAGCTCCTACAAAAGGAGTGCTTCTGGATTTTCAATTTACAAACAGTTATGCCTAAGGGACTCAATGATCAGCTTGATTTCAGCAGTTTCATTGAATAGCAATTCCTTACCCTTCATCTATATATTCTAATTCCTCTTCTAGTGTTGGCAAATAAATATCATATGTTCCCCTAATTAAGTTTAGTCACTGCCTTATAAAGCTACTTTTGTACTTACCGACTTGGGGGTTAATTTCCTCCTTGGTTGTTAGTATACACGAATGGTCCATTCGTCCGTTCAGCATAATATGACGTCGGCGCATGGGGTGGTAGCTACGGACACTTTGTGTACACATTCTTGTTGCTATGCACGCATCATGTGATTGTCACGGCGAGCGACTGAGCGCGGCTTAAATAGCCATGCTCGTGTGTATGAGCGGCGTCTCTTGCATTCACCCAGCACAACGCTGCTAGCCCTGACAGGGTAGGAGACCTTCCTTACACGGACTTAGGGTAAGCTAACACACTTCGTAACTAAGTCATTTGGGTCTCTTGACCCCTTTGATTAGAAATTTTTCAAAATGTTTACTTTTTTGTCTTTGATAGATCCCAAAAATCGCGAGCTGAAAATTGTAAGTATCTAAAGTAATTGCCGTTTTTAATTGCCTCGGGGACATATCAGGGGATGTAATACCTTTATTCTCACGGTTTGTCAAGTCGTGACCTGCTTTCCTTTTTTTATTTCCCAACCTTCCCCCGAAGTACCTGGTGATCGAAACATGTGGGATAAGGGCACAGGCCAAATAGGGGGATGTTAAGGGTTAGGCCGGCAGGACGCCCTTTTTTGGGCGATTCCTGCGTTTCTTCGGCTTGGGGCAGAATAAGGGTTTCTTTAAGGGCGCATAGGGCGAGTGTAATTTACCGTCTACCCCGGGTTTTGGCTTTAGGCTGCTACACCATACAATGCTTGAGCGTTTCTTTCTCAAGAGATATCAAATTTTTAATTTAAAAACAAAAGGGGTAAATTTGGGCGAAAATCGCGGCATTGGGGTAACATTGCTAGTTTATGAAATTTGCCCCCTATCGAACGATTTGCATAAGGGAGGCGCATAAAATATTTTTTATTTTTTGAAAATTTTAATGCGCCTCAATGGGTGAAATTGCTTTTAGGGAAAGGGCCCCCGGGGTGTCTTTGCCCGGTGTATAATGGCCTGTTTTGGTTTTATGACACTTCTTTTTTTACATGGGAAATATGGCGTGGGGAGTTTTTTTGGGCCGAAAATAGCCAAAAAATAATTTTTTCCCCTCTCCCCCATGAGAAAAAAAATCAATTAAAAAACCCAAGTACTAGAAATGTTTAAAAAACATTTTCGCTCACTTTACGGGACAATAAAATTTGAGAAATTCACCTTATGCTAGAGATGCGGACCCCAGTATTCATAAAACAGTATAAGAAAAAGGGATTTTTTGGAGTAAACTTTTGGGAAAAAATCTGTTTCTTAAAAAGGGGATCCATGTTTCTTGGATTTAGTTTTTTTTTTTCGTTTTTTTTTGGTTATTGTCAAAATTGTGGCCCAAAAGTTTATGGATTTTTAAAACTCCTAAAGCTTGTTTAAACCTGCCGGGCTGTAGGGAATCTTAGAGGTATTTCACTTTTGGACTCCCGGGGAGATCGGGAATTAGGGTTTTACCACTCAGTGCTCCTTAAAAGAGGAAATGAGGCGCCCTTTTCATTGTTTTTTTTGGGGTTACGGGAATGGTGTTTAAAAAAACTATAACTGGAAGAAAACCCCACATACAGGGCCTTTCCTCCCCCAACTCATTCCTTTTTGAGTGTGGGAAAATTTTTATGGTAGATTTTTGGGGGAATTTGTATGTTTTGGTGAGAGAAAAAATATTCTTTGTTTGAAAAAAATCCAGAGTAATAGAGAAATATTTTTTACTGGATTTTGTTTCTTTTGGGGTTTGCTTTTAATGGGACATGGGTCCTATATTTTTCAGCCTAAAAGTCCCCACCATAACAGCCCCCAGCCATAAAAGTGCCCACCAAAAACATTTTGCAAGTACAGAAACCCCCCGAAATTGGCCCAGCCTTTACTTTTCCCCCACCAAAAATATTTGCCACCCTTTACTTTACCCCCCCAAATTTAGGGGCCACCTTTAAAATTCCCAAACCAAAAAGTGCCCCCATACATTCCCCCCACCGAATATTTTCCCCATCAGGAATGCAGTTGTCGGGAGATTAAATTTTTCCCCTTCCTGAAGTGTGAAAGAGGGGAGCTTGTTTTTTCCCTAAAAGGGCTGGGACCCGTTTTAAATGGGCCGGGGGGGCTGAAGGGTGGGAACCCCAAATTTAAGGGAAACAAGCTGGAAAAAAATGTCTTGGGGTATTTTCCACGGCTTAAACTGGACATATTGGGCCCCCGTATTTCGCGCTGTACGTACTAAATAGGGGAAAGATTCGCCCCAGTCATTACGAAAACCCACATTTTTCCCCATGAGGTCGTTTGGATTACGCCCTTCTCTCCCGGTTTCGCAAAATTTATGGCGGGGCGGGGAAGAAAAAAAGGGAGACATGCAATTTTTTCCACAGCGTTTTATCGCCGTTAAAAACGAATGTCTAATGGGGGGTTTCCCCCCCCCCCCTCCTTTTCCGCTTTCCGAGCCCCCGGGCTAAATTGCGGGTGAAATATGTCCCAAAATTATTGCCGTGTAAAATTACCCCTTACTGTTACCTAAAAAAAATTGAAAAAAGCATAAAGGTCATGCCCAAGATCCATCAGTCACTAGAGAGTCGGGAAAAAAGGATTCAATTTTTACAAAATGCCCAATAGATAAGAAAAAGGGTTGCCCAACCCCCCAAAATTAATTCGCCACTGCTGCTAGTAAACCTTTTATGGGCCCTTTTCTGCTAGAGAATACTCTCAGTAATGAAGTCTTTAAAATTTGGAGATAAGGAGGAATCTAAACATCCAGACAGGGGGGAAATATTTGGGGAAAATTTGCTGCAGAAAACTTTTTTTTTTTGTAGTAGATGGGCATTAAGAAAAATACCCAGGGCCCAACCCGACACAAGAAATGAAGAGACCGGGGGAGTGGACTGCAGTTATTTGTATCTGAAAAGGCCATTTAAAGATTATTTTAAAAATTTAGAACATTTTGTTTGCCCTTACTAAAGCATCAACTTGGAAAACCCAACCAGAATGAATCTGTTTGGCACCGTGGTTGAAGGCCTGGAATAAAAAATTAGCTAAATTTGTAAAACCAACCAGCTTTTTGAGCCAAAGGTTAAAAGTCTTTATTTTTTTTACAGGTTTTTTTAATTTTAAATAAATGTACTGAATTTATCATTTATTATTTCCAAAAAAATTTAATATCATACCCTAAAAATCATGTTTTTATTTCAGGCACAAACTTTAGTTTAAAAAATGTAAGATAGATTACACTGGGGAGCGTTAAATTTTGGGGCCTTAAAAGTTGGACCATTTTTGAGAATTTTTTGGGGTCCCGGGATTAAAAAATTAAAACCCTTTTTTCCCCCAAATCAGCTCTTTTTTTGGGAGTTTGGCATTGCCACCAAAACCAAAAGGGGCATATGCTGCAAAAAAGGGTGGTCACTCAGAATTTTTAATTAAAGGGGGTTTTCCCAAAAAATTTTGATTTCCTCACCAAACATTTTAAACACTCCCCTCTTGAAAAAAAAAGGGGTTGTTTTTCCTTTTTTTTAAAAAAAACCAAGTACCTCCTCTGTGGATGTCATTGTTTCCAAACCACCCCATAACCCTTCCTGTACCCCAGCCTCTGTTTTAAGAAAAAATGTTTGGAAAAAACCACCAGCGGACAACTGAAATTGTGCAAAAGCTATAGGGTTTTTTTTTCCCCCCTTTTTAAACTGCTCGGAAAAAGAAGATAAGTTTTCCAAAGCAGGCAGCGTTCTTTCTTTTTTAAAACAAATGATGCGGGGGGGGGTGGGACGGGTTTAAAGCGGGGAAACCAGTGGATTCTTTTATACGCAGACACGGATCTTTTCCCCCTTCAGCCTTTTAAACCTCTTTCATTTTTTTCCCTCCCATAGATAAGAAGGCAAACAAGCAATTGCGGAAGTTTCAGCCCCCTGTCCCTTTGGCCCATACCTAATAGTTGGGAAAAAAGAAAGGTTTGTAGCTCCATTTTTTATTGACATATATTTAAAAAAAAAGTGTTTAAAATACCCATTTTGGGGGATTCCCAGTCAACTTTTAGTTTGGGGCAAAACCCCTTTAAGAAATGTTGGAAATTTCCCATGTAAAAACAGAAAAGACAAAAATTTTTTAAAAATTTTAAAGGGAACAAATACAAACAAAAACATGAAAAAGTGCAGGAGCAAAATCAGTTCTGTTCATCTGCACTAACATTTTTGAACCAATCACAAGAACAATGTAAAAACAAATAAAAACCCTCTCAAACCCGGCCCAAAAAAAAAGCAACAAAAACTAAAAAACCCAGCGTAAAAAACTTCCGGGTTCTGATTAGAACCTGACCATTTTTCTTCCCCTTTCCCTGTAGATTTAGTCTAATTTTGGGTATAGGCCTGAGGCGTTTTTATATTTCCAGGAAAGACGCCCTTTGGCAAACAGGTGAAGGTCTCATTTTTTTTTTTTATTCTCCTTTGTGTATAAAGGGATGAACCAAAGCAACTCCTTTCCCCAAAAATTGCAATGAAATTTTCCCCCCCTTTCCCGCAGCTCTTTTTGACTGTTTAAAGAGAACCCGCACTGGGGTTTTTTGCCCCCCTTGCCCGAGGGCACACAAGGTAGGTCCCCGACCTGCTGTTTCCAGCGTGGTCCCCTTTTTCTGTAAGCAGTTTTTTGAGTATTTAAATTTTCCAAATCTGTAGTTTTCCCGCCAGAAAAAAAGTCATTCAAAGAGTCAGTTTTTTTTTAAAACCCCCCCCCCCCCGAAACAAACCCCGCTACCTCAAATGATAAACCTATTACTTTGAATAGGTACAACATGTGGATGACTGTCATGGGCAGGGGTATCCTTTTGGGGGGGTTGGGGGGTTTAAAGCCCGCTCCCTGAATTTAAAAAATTTAGGATTAAAAAGTCTTTAAAAAAACCAGCATCTTACAGAATAAGGGAAAACGCTCTGGAAACAGCAGGTTGACACTTGCTTTTGCCCGGCCCCCAGCAAGGGACAAAAACCTATGTGCCCGGTTCCCTTTTAATGTAAGGACTTGCTCATCTGTAATTATATCTGCTTACCAAAATCTTTTTTTTTGCATTATTTTTGGGTTTTAATTTTTTACTTTAGAACCAAGCCCAAATTTTTTATATTGTTATGGTTTGAACATTTCAAGGGTTTATTCTAAAACCCAAATTTAAAATTGGGAAAGTTGTGGGGGCATGTAAAGGGTTTTTTTTTTTCCTTTTTAAAAAAGAAAAGGGGTTTTAATGGCAGCTCTAAAGCAGTCTAACAAGGTTTTATTGGGCCCTATCATTGTATCCTAGGGGAGGAAAAAAATGGCCCTTTTTGTAACACTTGGCCCCAAAAACTTTTTGAGTGTTAAAATAGCTGTTTTCTATGTAAATGGAATACTGAAACTTGGTCTTTTAACTCATGCAATTTAACGTTGTGTGACTCATTCAAGTGGGACAGTACTTTTACCCCGGTGCCCTGGAAAGGGGCTTTTTTTTGATAGGAGCATATGTATAAATGAACAAAAAAGCGCTTTCAATAGCTATGATTTAAATTTTTTAAAGAGGATGTTGGGGTTTTTTAAAGTTTGCTTAAATTTTTCCCTTTTAAAATATTTACTTCATCACATTACAAACCATTCAGGATGGGTCGCTACCTGGGCCCTTTAAAAGGGGTTTTTTTGGGGTTTAAAAAAAATTTAAAAATTTTGCTGTATATGGTATAACTTTTAAAAAAAACCCATAGTTTACCCTTTCAATCCCCCCGTCATCCCGGGCCATCATTTCCATTGGGCACAAAAAGGGGAGTTGCCCGGGGGCCCCCCAAGTAAAGGGGGCCCAAAATGGGGAAATTTTGTATGTCCCCGAAATTTCAAGAAACATACCCCCATCCCCTTTTTACTTTTCTTATTTAAAATTTCATGTGATTTTTAAGGGTGCACAAAAGTTTAAAAAAAACTTTGGTGGAGAAGGGAGCCAAAGGCTTTCCCCGCCCTTCCCCAAATTTTTTTTATAGGGTGGGAGGTTAAAGGGGTTTTCCCGATTTGAATGGTGTGATTTTTTTTGGGGGGTGCTTTGGGGGAAAGGGGAGCTTGGGGTTTGGGCCCGTGTGATGATGTCATGTATGTGGCAGGGCCCCCTGCAGGCCATTTCCCAGGGGCCCCTAATTCTGTTTTTAAAGGGGGCTTTTTTTCCTGGGCAAATTGGGTTAAAGGGGGTTTTCTCATACATTTATTCATCTTACCTCAGTCCCGGTTTTTTTTGGTTTTATTTTGAATTCAGGGGCGTGTTTTAAATGGCTTCTCGAGGGGTTCGTAAAAGAACAGGTCTGTAGCTATTCAACCATGCCCGGGGCCTATAAGGGGAGATTTAAAAAAGGTTTTGTAAACTATAGCAACCTTAGGAGCTGATTTAGCCCTAAAGAGGGATATCTAGGAAAAGTAGGACACTGTTTAAAGGAACAAATTGCAAATTTACTTGCCTTTTTGGGGAAAAATTTTAAAATTAAAAAGGGAATCCTTTGTAGTTAGACCCAACCCCCTTTTAAATTAAATATAGTGTTTCCCGGCTTTTTAAATGCTATTGCTTGAAAAACTTTTTTTGGGTTGAAGGTCCCCTTTATGATTTGCTGATACAAGTGGTTTAGCAAAAGTTTAGTTTTGAGAAGTGAATGTTTTGGGAAAAAACCCCAAAATTAAAAAGGGTTTTTTCCTTTTGGGTTTTCATAGAAGCTGCTCTTCACAGTCCCGATTTTTGGGTTTCCCCCTTTCTGATGGGCATTGTTTGTTAGCCTTTTTAGGGGGGGGTTGCCCCTTTTTTGGGGGGGAGGGGGTCCCCCACGACAGGGGGCCCAATAGTTTCTTTTTGGGTATTTTACTTTTATTTTCAAAGTTTCCCCATGAAGGGAAAAATAAAGGCTTTACCCCTTGTTTTTGGGTAAAATCTGGAGAATTTAAAAAAAAGAAAATGTTTGTGGTACCGTGAGTAATCCCCGAATATTTCTTTTAAAATATATGTGATTTTTGTTTGATATTTGTATGTGTATAAAATACATATTGTCACTTGGGGTTTGTTCCCTTTAAAAATTTACCGGGAAACCTTTTTTATTTGGGCTGTACTTGTTAGTGTTTTTACTGCCCCAGGTTTTAGCAGGGGTTTTGTAAAATTTTATATAATAAAAATATTAAAATATAAATATTATATATATATATATTTTAATTTGGTTTTTTTTGATACTCAAAATTAAAAAATTGTATTTTCATCCCCTTTTTTTTTCCGTAATATTGTTTGGCCCGTTGAAAACAATTACAATATTTTAACTTCCTTTCTGTCCCCAAATGAGGTTTTTAGAGGGTCATTGGTGATGAAGGAGTTTTAACAACGGCACACAAGGTTACAGATTTCTAAAGGATTAAAGTTTGTCAGTAAGAAAGAGAAATAAGCTCCTGTGTTGCAGATTATAAGACACAGCAGGGAGTGAAGTCATCATCCCAGCCAGAGCTGCAAGAAACAAGAGGTGGTCGGTAACCTAGAAATCCCTTTGTAAACAAAGTTGCTCTAACTTTGAAGAAAGCAAAGATCAGAACAGCAATGAGCCACTAAATGGGACATTAGTGATGCCAGAGGTTTAACAGCAGGGCACAAGGCTAAAGGGTTAAAGTTTGTTGGTAAGAAAGAGAAACAAGTTTCTGTGCTGATGATAAGACACAGCAGAAAGTAATGTCACCATTTCAGATATGGCTGCTAAAGAAAATCCTTTGTAAACAGGTAGGAAATAAAAAACTGCTCTGGCTTTGAAAGGGAACAAAATTGGAACAACAAAGTATTTGGCAATAGTCTTTATTTACCTTTGCCTACATGTGGGGGAAATACAACTTTAAATTATATTCTCAAACCAAACAGACCCCTTTAAATGTTTTTATGGAAAATAAAAAAGTTATGAAAAAGCTGTAGTTATGGTATTTATACCAAATGTGATTTTCTGTAGAATAAGCAAGTCCTGAATCTACTTAGTAAAGAAATTTAAATGTATTAAAATAAAACCAAAAACATATTACCACATTGGTTTTGCTGTGGGTTTTTATATGTGGCAATGTTGTAACTTCCTGTCGTACCATAACTAGCACATGGAAACCAAGTGTCACTGTTAGGTACAAATGGTGATTACCAGATACTTCTGATAAGTCATAGAAATGTGCTCATTCATGGCTCAGGTAGCCACCAGTGAATATTTTTGATCAACCCAAAGTACCGCCTGAGATTTCATTTCCTATAACATGCTTTCATAAATGTATAATAACTATTGTAGCACACTCTGTTCACTTATACATATGCTCCTTGACACTGATGGTCTCATTATAATGGCACCTGTCAAGGGGTGGGATATATTCGACAGCAAGTGAACATTGAGCTCTTGAAGTTGATGCGAGGGAAACTGGAAAAATGTCAAGAGTACAAGGCTTATAGCTGAATAATATCTATACACACATTGTATATGTGATACTTGTGGGTCATTAACCCCTGGGATTACCATTTCTTGCATCCAGATGGTTTGCACATGAAAACATTCAAGTCCAGCACAGTGGATTTTTCTTGGTCTGTTTTAGGGCTTGTTCACACAGAGTTTTCACCTCGTGTTACATGTGCTTTGTAATCCGTCTTGGGGACCGACAGAGCGGACCCCAAGACGGATCTAACAATTAGCAGTGATAGACGCAGCGGTGTTCAGATGAGAGATCGCTGCTGCGTGTTTCAAAAGCGCCGCTTGGGTCCGTGTGAACAAGCCCTTATTTTTCATACAAAACATGTTGCAAATCAAAATAACACCTAGACTGTCAAGCCACTACTTAAAGGGGTTGTCTCACTACACCAGGGCCGTTCCTAGGGGCGGGCGAGGCGGGCAATCGCATGGGGCACAGAGGGTCCGATCACCTGAGGGGGGCACCGCCCGCCTCGCCCGCCCAGGATAGCCCCTGTTTCTGCGCAGCTGTTTTATAACAGTCGCGCAGAGTCAGCAGCAGCTGCTGGTACAGGGAGGAGGCAGGACGGATCGTTACCGTCCTGCCTTCTCCCCTGTATATATCAGCGTCGCAGGGGGCACACGGCTTTCACCGCACCCCCTGCGATGCTTGGTCTCCTCGGTTGGCAGCTCTGCCAGCCGAGTAGATCCATGGAAGCTGCATGACAACGTAAGCGGCGTGGTGACGTCACGCCACTTACACCACGAGCAGCTCCGGACCGGGACGCGCGGACCGAGGTGAGTCCTTTTTTTAATTTTATAATTAGCTACAGGGGAATCTACTGGCTACAAGGGGGGCATATACTGGCTACAGGGGGGCATCTACTAGCTACAGGGGCATCTACTGGCTACAAGGGGCATCTACTGGCTACAGTGGGGCATCTACTGGCTACAGGGGGGCATCTACTGGCTACAAGAGGGCATCTACTGGCTACAAAGGGTATCTACTGGCTAAAAGGGGGACATCTACTGGCTACAGGGGTATCTACTGGCTACAAGGGGGGCATCTACTGCTACAGGGGCATCTATGGCTACAGGGGTATATCTGGCTACAAGGGGGGCTACTGGCTACACTGGGTCATTATGGCTACAAAGGGGGGCATCTACTGGCTACAAGGGGGCATCTACTGGCTACAGGGGTATCTACTGGCTACACTGGGGTCATCTACTGGCTAGAGGGGCATTTAATGGCTACAAGGGGAGCATCTACTGTTTACAGGGGTATCTACTGGCTACAAGGGGGGCATCTACTGGCTACATGGGTATCTACTGGCTAAAAGTGGGGCATCTACTGTATACATGGGTATCTACTGGCTACAAGGGGGGCATAAATGCGCTACAGGGGGGCATCTACTGGCAAACAGGGGAAACTCTACGGGCTACAAGGGGGCATCTATTGGCTACAAGGGGGAATCTACTCGCTACAGGGGTATCTACTGGCTACAAGGGGGGCATCTACTGGCTACAGGGCTATCTACTGGCTACAAGGGGGGATCTACTGGTTACAAGGGGGGCATCTAGTGGCTACAGGGCTATCTACTGGCTACAAGGGGGGATCTACTGGCTACAAGGGGGGCATCTAAAAATGCACAAACATTTTAGCACAATTATGTAAACTAAGTAAACAAATACAGTGGGGAAAAAGAGTATTTAGTCAGCCACCAATTGTGCAAGTTCTCCCACTTAAAATGATGAGAGAGGCCTGTAATTGACATCATAGGTCGACCTCAGCTATGGGATACAAAATGAGAAAACAAATCCCGAAAATCACATTGTCTGATTTGGAAAGAATTTATTTGCAAATTATGGTGGAAAATAAGTGTTTTGTCAATAACAAAAGTTCACCTCAATACTTTGTTATAAATCCTTTGTTGGTCAAACGTTTTCTGTAAGTCTTCACAAGGTTGGCACACACTGTTGCTGGTATGTTGGCCCACGCCTCCATGCAGATCTCCTCTAGAGCAGTGATGTTTTAGGGCTGTCCATGGGCAACATGGACTTTCAACTCCCTCCAAAGGTTTTCTATGGGGTTGAGATCTGAAGACTGGCTACGCCACTCCAGGACCTTGAAATGCTTCTTACAAAGCCACTCCTTCGTTGCCCTGGCGGTGTGCTTGGGATCATTGGCATGCTGAAAGACCCAGTCATGTTTCACCTTCAATGTCCTTGCTGATGGAAGGAGGTTTGCACTCAAAATCTCACGATACATGGCCCTATTCATTCTTTCATGTACACGGATCCGTCATCCTGTTCCCTTTGCAGAGAAACAGCCCCAATGCATGATGTTGCCACCTCCAGGATCCCCAGTAGGTATGGTGTTCTTTGGATTCAACTCAGCATTCTCTCTCCTCCAAACACGATGAGTTATGTTTCTACCAAACAGTTCTACTTTGGTTTCATCTGACCATATGACATTTTCCCAAAAACTTTTTTGGATCAACCAAATGCTCTCTAGCAAACTTCAGACGGCCCGGACATGTACTGGCTTAAGCAGGGGGACACATCTGGCCAATGCAGTATCTGAGTCGCTGTGGTGAGTGGTGTTACTGAGGTGCCTTTGTTGGGTTGGTCCCCGCCTCTCGCAGTCATTCCCTAGGTTCCCCTCGTGTTGTTCGGGATTTTTCTCTCCGTTCTTGTGATCATTTTAAACCCCCCGGGGTGAAAATTCTTCGTGGAGCCCCAGATGGAGGAGATTATCATTGGTCTTGTATGTCTTCCATTTTCTTATTATTGCTCCCACAGTTGATTTCTTCACACCAAGCTGCTTGTCTATTGCAGATTCATTCTTCCCAGCCTGGTGCGGGGCTACAATTTTGTTTCTGTTGTTTCCTTCGACAGCTCTTTGGTCTTCACCATAGTGGAGTTTGGAGTGTGAACTGTTTGAGGTTGGGGACAGGGGGTTTTTTTATACTGATAACAAGTTCAAACAGGTGCTATTACACAGGTAATGAGTGGGGGACAGGGAGCCTCTTAAGAAAAGTTAACGTCTGTGAGAGCTAGAAATCTTGCTTGTTTGTAGGTGACCAAATACTTATTTTCCAACTAAAAATTTAACAAATAAATTCTTTCCAAATCAACAATTTTTGATTTTCTGGTTTTGGTTTTCTCATTTTGTCTTCATAGTTGAGGTTCTACCTATGATGTCAATTACAGGCCTCTCTCATCTTTTTAAGTGGGAGAAGTTGCACAATTGGTGGCTGACTAAATACTTTTTTTCCCCCACTGTACATGGCATGAGATTAGACAACAGTGTTTAAAGATGCACCGCATTTATCAAACAGCATGTGCTAAAGTGATAAATCTGGCACAATTTTAGACTGTTTAGTCTGTGTATATCTGCCCCACTATATAGAATTGAACACTCTCATTTTCCCATCATGCAAGCAGTAAACTAATACACCAGTCTGACATTGATACAGGATGTGATGTTGTAAGCACAACATTCGCCTCTTTAAAATGCTAAGTCAAGTAACGGCTAGAAATTTTTTTATGGCATGAATTTTAAAATGTAAAGCAAGTATTGTTAAGGGTGTCACCTCGGTTTACCTGTGCACTACTTTTCAGCAATGCCATAGTGATGTTACAGTCACCTACATGGAGCACGTAGAATACCCCCCGCTCTCTATAACCACAATACATACTAAAGGAGGCCTTGTTACTATTTGTGTGTTTGTTGGAGATATATTCTTCATAAAGGAAGTTGTGTGGTTAACTGTACAGACATGAAACAGCCATACTGAATCATCTATACTAGCAAAAGGTATCCGGTTCCATCTGCTGTGAAAACAGGAAAATACATAAATGAATAGGCCATTTTTATAATAACAGAACAACAGTCTATAAATCAAGTATCTTACAGACATTTGTCCTTAATATACAGGTCATATGGAAGTGTCATTATTAACCTGGTATTCAGTGTCAGACTGAGCCCACCTGAGGAGGTGATTCTGAGAAGAGCCATCTTTCCATTGGGCACACTAGGCAGTTGCCCGGGGGGCCTCACAAGTATAGGGGCCCCAGGTGGTCTATCTATGTCCCAGGAATACAAGAAACATACCCTGGACCCCATGGTTGGCTTTACTTATTTAACTCTTTGTGTGTTTTTAAGGACATGAAAACAGTTAAAAACCATGATGGAAAAGGAAGCCAAAGGCTCCCTGCCCTGCCAAATAGTCTTATAGGCTGCAGGCTGTCTGTGTCCAGACATAAGTGGCGTGCAGGGTTCATCTATTAACCATTTCCGGGCCCCATACAGCCAAATCAAATGGGGCCCCCACCTATTACTAGTTCCTTTTTTTTAACATATTAGTGGGCCCATTTTTGATTAGGGCCCCTGACAGGAGTACTGCCCATACTGCTCTACTGGCACCACTGGTGGCGTGATAATGAGTGTGCCT
Organism: Phyllomedusa bahiana; assembly: GCA_025379985.1. Taxonomy (NCBI): domain Eukaryota; kingdom Metazoa; phylum Chordata; class Amphibia; order Anura; family Hylidae; genus Phyllomedusa; species Phyllomedusa bahiana. Next base: position 17,768 of record JAODAL010009979.1, read on the forward strand.
GGGTGAGCGCTCACACTCCATCTATGTGTATGTCTACTTTGCACATTGTATTAGTATCATTGTAAACATAAGACATATAATCAATGAGGTTATTTTAGGAATCAAGCGTACCATTGACTCTAAGTGTATAACATTGGTAGTCTTCTAAATAGTCGTGCTCTCTATGGGACCATTGTGGCCTAATATTGTGCTTGAGCCTTGCCCACCAGATGATACTGAGGAACTCTGGTGGGCCTGTCTGATTCTCCTTATAATTCTTACTTAAATAAATATATCTATCATGATCAGTCAAACGCATTTCTAAGCTGATTGTGTCATTCATACATGTACAGTATTGTGATAATTCTTAAGGTGGCTAGTGGCTGTGTGACTAATGATATGATGAGAAACCCCTTTAAGGTATGGAGAATGATGGAGTGGCATGCTCTGGGCCCACTCATCAATGTGGAATGAACTCTCAACCGAGCTGGGTATAACTCCATCTTTGCAGATCACCTATTCCCATAGATGCCGACTGTCTTCCCTGAGGCAGATGGAATGCTTAGAGGGGTTTGTTAGCTCTTACAAGGATTGCTTTTTATCTGTTAAACTTCTTGCGAAATAAACAAGTCACTATGCAATATCGTTCATTAATACAGTTGTCGCTACACTTTTTCCTTGATATCCAGTCTTTGCTACTGGACCTGCATTAGATCCTCGGGTCAATATTAGATTACAGTACTGTTTGTAATCTCTCCTAATAGCCTGCCTGCGCTGGGTCGGCTATAGCTACAGATGGCTTTCTGCAGCTGTAGAGCCAGTAAACACATCCCTGAATTCAAAAATTTTAAATCAAGAATATCCGGATGACGGTAAGATGTTCAATGTAGTGAGACAAACCTTGATGCAAAGGACAATGAGACATGTCAAATTGGAGAGAAATGTTCTTCTTCCTTCTGTCTGACCTGGCTGTCAAAGTACACTGTAACTTCTCACAACCCCTCATGGACAATGTTGGCACACTTCCACCGCTCACAGAGTCAGGCCGGCGCAGCAGCTTGGACACAACGCCTCAGACTCGGCCCATCGCATGAGAATGTTCCAGGTGTGCCTGAGTGTCGTGTGAAGGAAAGTGATAGCTAGCAGACTTTCTCCACTACAAATTCAACTGCTCAAGGACTTCATCACACTTGCCCTTACACCTGCGCCAAACAAAAATATTTTTTCACCGCCCATGACTATCAATTCTGCCACAGGATGCAGATCAACCAGTCATCTTGTACACGGTGACATACATATAGCACTCGCATGGTTCTGTTTCTCTGGGTGCTGAATTTGTTACTTCAGTATGTCCGTTAGATTGTGGGGTGAAAGGTGGTGATAGATTAATATCAATGTTAAGTGCTGAACAAAAAACTCACGCCAAATATTTGGATGTAAATTGCACCCACACGATCCGAGATAACTTCATCTCGGAACACCATGAAAGGACGAAAACACATTTTGAAATATGACGGTCGCACAGCTGTCCTTGGCAGAAGGGTTTAGACCGGTTAACATGGGATTGAAATGTGCCAGGCCTTGTGAGTCGTTCAATTACGCATGAGAATGGTTATTCATTCCTCCTGGAGAGGATAGGTAGATCTACAGTAAGTCTACTAAGTGGAATTAGAACCCACAGGGCGCTGAGAGGGCGACGGCAAGATGGTTGTAAAAAAAAGTTGTGAAGTAACTGTGGAGTTTTGATCTCGCACAGTATGTCACATGAGGTTAGCGATAACTTTCTTTACATCCCTGTAGAGATAATTGGGCAACCAATGCATTCGGGATAAAGATTCCTGCGTCTTCTGAAACTACTTTGTGACCAAGCAAGTAGTTCGAAATCATTGGAGCTAGCTCAGAATCATCCAGTTTACTGGTTGCGGGGATGTATTAATTGATGCCATGGGTCCACATCTGTTTTTTAAGCAACCAACCTGTTACATTCATTCAGGTCGGTCGGGATAGTAACGACCTGTTCTGTCAGCTCTGTGTCATAGGCACTCTGTCTATCTCTTTCAAGAAAGTCTTTTTATGAGATTAATTCCCACTACATATTCAGACCAGGTACGATGTTTTACGGCGGAAATAGTAAGTGTGGAATCATTAGGAGAACATTCTTGTATGAGCAATCGCCTTGCATTAGGGGTTCCCGGGCCTGTAAGAGAACTCACATGGCTTGAATGATGAGTACAAAAAAATACTCAGGAGCTTGGCGAATGGCAGATAGGACACTTGCGCCTGATCATTAATGAATTCCAGTACGGTGATCAAGTAAGGTCACAATTATTTGCTGTGAGGTTCCCTGAAGATGATTTGTGCTCCATTCTTAAAAGCATGCAAACGATAGCTAACAGTTTCTTTTTCTCCCACAACTTTTCAGCGGGTGATACAAACATCGTGAGAATAAACGTCACCAAGGTTGTATATAAAACTCTTGTCTCCCTTTTTGAGACAGAATAGCCCTACAGCACAGGTATGAAGCAAATCCTACTTCCACAAATGGAATGCGAGAGCTTCTGGGTAAGGATGATCACTAACAGGGCTGTTGTGAACTTGGCCTTCTAGAGAGTGAGAGGATTTTGTGCTTGAGGAGGATCCAAACAAAGCATTTCTCCTTCTTAGTCAAACTGTCTGGAGTGTAGAGCTTATTTCGAGAAATCTCTTGATGAAGGTCTAATAGAAGTGGCGAAACTATGAAAAGTTGGACATCTGTTATGTTTCTGGGGGTTGGCCAGTCTAAGTATTGCCATAATCTTTGTAGAGGTCATTTGTAGACCTTGTGGTTGGAAAATTATGTGAACCAAGGAATTGGATGCTCTCGGTATGATGAAATTCACATTTTCGTCCTTAATGTAAAGGTTGGTTCCTCTATTAGCCGCTCTTCAGAACCCAAGTTTCACGTGTCTGTCTGGTGTTATCCTTAGAGTTGGAAGAAAATCAGGAGATAATCCCGATATTTGACTATGAATTGATCGCATGGACGGTCATAGAAGATGTTCATTGACGAGATGTTGAATATGTGGCGGAGCATTACAAAGGCCAAAAGGCACACGCAATATTCAAAGCTTGTCCTTAACGTGACCTAAAGGCAGTTTTCCATTCATTCAGATCTGTTCGGGACCAGTTATAGGGGGGCGGCTCGTAGATCTAATTTGGTAAAGATTTCTTCGCATGTCACACTTCTCCAGTAGCTCAGGTTCTGTGGTAGAGGATGATGTTTTTGATGGTAATTTTGTTAAGTTCTCGTTAGTTAATGCAAGGTCTTAAGGAATCGTCTCTCTTTTTTAACAAAGATTATGGAGGGCCCCGCTTGGTGAGGAAGTACTGGGCGGAATGTGAACCCCTTGCCAGATGTTTTTCTATGATAGTCCTTGAGGGCTTTTACTTCAGGACCCTGTCCCAAGGGGTAGTTGTATCCAAAAGGTATAGTTGCACCTGGAATAGGCAGTCTATGGGGCAATCATAGGATCGGAGACTGTAGGGGAATGAGCTTAGTCCTGACTTACTGTCTTGCTGCAGAATGTCCGCAAAATTCCCTGTATTCTGTGGGGTTTAGCTCTTCGATTTATTTTCTTGCGCTGGGTCTTGTCGGGGCGCTTTGTCGAGTGAGCGCTGAGGGTAAGGGATCCTCCGTGGGAGCTTATCTCCTTGGTTTCCAGATTTGATTAGCTGGGTTCTGTGCTTGGCCAGGGAAGGCCTGAGTTCGAAGGGAAGTCTTGGGCGAAGAGAAAGTGATCAATAGGGCAAGTCAGGACTCAAGGATGATGGATGTAATAATGATCTCAAGGGTTCTGTCTTTGGTCATGGCCCTGTGTTCAGTAGGGGATTCCATCCACTGACTTTCTCCATTAACCGGTTGAGAGTTTTTTTTCTGAAATTTAACCCGTGGCGTTGAAGTAAAAGACAGGTCCATGAAATTGCACTTGCACGAAGTTTATACTAGTGGGGTAGATACCATTTTGAGAGTTAACCGGAAAACTTGATGGGAAGGATGTAGATGAGAGATATTTGTTTTCTTTCTCTTTATATGAGGTGCCACCAACAGATGAGATGGAATGGATAATTGTCTTTTCAGCTAAGTCTGTTTCTGAAGCAATGATTCCTTCATCCCTGAGCTGTCTTGGTCCATAATGGCTCGCTACTAGTCTCCGTGGGAGGCTAGGGCAGTTGATATAAGGAAGTGGGTCAGACTTTCACAATAGAAAGCAAAGAGCTTCCCGGAGCCGTGTGCTCCCTTTTTACCGAGCTGCTCAGTTTTACGAGGGAATCCACTTCGCATTGGCTAATTCTGTCTCTTGCGGATCTTCCTCTTGGGGTCTCGCTTAGGAAAGCTGGCAGGGACTGGCAAGGGATGCTTAGCTATCCAATCTTTTAGTGTAGCCCATCTCTTCTGTCGTCGTTCGGAACAGTTCGGGGTTTCGATTCCGGATGCAGTGATATTATTGTAGGACATCCAAACCGTGAAGGGGGGGCCTCTGCCATGGGCAAGTTAATCGTTTACGGTGCTGCGCTAGTCGCCTTTCCTAAATAGAGCAATTTTTGTGCGTCATTTCCTGGTTGGTGTCGTCTGTCCCACCTGCTGTTGACTCCATGGCTACTCAGCAAGTACATTTGTGGGCGTTTGCCCTGCCAAGGATAGTATTGCAGCTCACTGTATGCACTGCGATTGGTGGCTGTAAACATCTGACTCATGGCGTCGTTGAACTCCTCAGGTAGATTCAGTCCCGGGCGTCTGAGTCTCAATTAAAGGACTAGCCAGGCTAATAGCTTTGTGTTCCGCTAGCATAATAATACTCAGGTCCTTCGATCTGTCCGTAGGTAATCTGACGGGGGGTTTGCGTCGAAGTATAGTCCTAATTGATGGGGGGAAATACCCGGAAAATTTGTCTGCGATCTCCGTTCCGAATTGAAGGGTGGCATATTCTAGGGCCTATGAGATCCAGGGCACCGAAGGGGTGGTCTAGAGGCTTGAATTCAGGTGGCGTATCAGGTCCGCGATAATGCGTGCACAGTTTCACGTGTGTTTACGTTTATGGATCGGCTAGTCCCATTACATTGGTTATTATGGCCAGTCTGGCCTTCCATTAAGCGGTCACATTTAGTTTTTCAATGCTTATAGGGCTTCTATGTGCGCATGTTAGCCATAGCAGTAGTGAAAGCTGTTTTGTAAGCGTGCTCCGGTGAACTACCACCAGCGGACTCATTTTCGGCATTGTATCCTGTCCGATAACTAGTGGATACAGATGGGATTCATATGAAGAGGACTGGCTTGGACACAGCGAAGGCAGGATGCGATGGATCAGGATTGGCTAAGCTGAGATGTTGGATGGATATCAGGCCAAGGTCGGAGAAGCACCAGTGAGCGATACGGTAGGTAATGTCGCAGAGTTCACATGTGGTAATAACCGCAAAGGTGAGGAACTACACAAGGAAGCATGTTCTCATGCTTGTAGAGCTGCACACGCAGGCTTTAACACTAAATCAAGCAATGGAGATCAGGGGGCCTTGAGGAGTTTATTTAAGCTTCTGCGCAAACAGGATAGCAGGAAAAAGACAAGGATGGCAACCAGCTGAGAACGTGGATCCACCGCATCTTGACTGAGCGGCAAAACTAAGGGCAAACACGCAGTAAACAAGTTCAAGGTATGCTTGGAATATTGTACAAGAGCTGCTTCTCTTGGTCTTCAGTAATTTTGCACCATTGTGATTCACCAATTCTCTCAGCATGCTATGTGCCACTTGCCATGGTTAGACATAACCGCCTCATCATGCTTGTTCGACTCTGCCTCCCAGCGACACCGACTTCTCCTTGGTTCTCACTTTACTGTCTAATCGTCCTTCAGTGCTCTTTTTTCGGATCTACCTCTTCTCTACATCCTCTGATTGTTTGGAGATCCTCAGGATCGTAGTTCAGGTCTCTCGTCCTCTTTTCTTTGTACACAGCACTCAATGGACTAACCTATCAGCGCAGATTGGCCTTCCAGTACCAATCTATGCTGATGACACCCAATTATTAAACTCTCTGTGACATCAGTCATACTCACCTACAAAAATCCAGTGACTGTTGTCGACTGTCTCTGACTAAATGTCTCTTTCTCATGTATTGAAACGAACCTCACGAAAAACTGAATTTTGTTTCCCATCTAGTATTCCAACCCCCTGCTGATTTCTGTTTCAGTATGAGGTTCCATCCATTAATTCCTTGGCAGCTGGCCCGAACTGTCTTGGCGGTTATAATTGATTCTGATCACGACTGATTCATATATATCCAAATCCCTTGCTCGCATCCTTGTCACCATGCACCTTCAGAACATCTCAGAATCCGTCCCTGTTCTCACTGTGGAACCTGAAGCCAAACTCTCATTTGTGGCCCCTTATTATTTATCGTCTTGATATTGAACTCACTTGCTTATAGGTCTCACCTCTGTGAAACATACAACTCTCCCTCTTCCATCTGTCGGAATGCAGCATCAAGCTCATCTATCTTCCAGCCCGCTATACTGATGCTTCTACCTGTTCAGACACTGCACTGGTTGCCCATTCAGTGCAGGTAACAGTATCAACTCATCATTCTCATCCATGCAAAGCTCTCACACAGAGCTGCTACCCAAAACCCCCCTACTTTCACAACTCCCTATCTCTTGTTTACCACCGATCGCATCCTCGCTCGCTCTGTGCTGATTAACAGGTGACACTCTCAATCCATCGATCCTCCCATGCCCGCGCCAAGGTTTCACACTATCGCAGGCTACCAGTTCTTGGACATTATCGCTTTACCAGCGTGGTGATCATGGCCAATTCAGACCAACTCATAGTTTGAAGAAGGGCCCTGAGAACACCTCTTATCGGTCTGAGACACCAAGATCCCTCTCTAAATGCTATCGACAAGCACATCTGTCCCTCCCTTACTTGGGCACTCACAGGCATTATTCTGTATTAGATGGTACTGTCAGGGTGGCAGGGTCATCTATTTTTCACTGTTGTAAACCTACCCTATTTTTTTCATTGTAAATTGGCACTTATCGACCGGTTGTTCACACAGCCTTATCATCACCAATAGATTGTATTGGCTCTTCACGAGCAGGTCCCTCACAACTTGTGTCTATTTTGTAAGTACTTTATAAAGTTGAATAACTGTAGTTACCCTCGAAATTTGTATAAGTGCTGTGGATTTGTTGATTGGATATATAATAATACAAGATTATTTATTTATTTTTATTATTATTTATTAATACTTATTATTATTATTATTATTAATAACCACTATTTTGGGTGCTATTTCCATGTAGATATTTCCAGATTTAGTAGAAATTACATTTTATTCAAATTTAAACCTGCTGTATTCAGGTTAGGTAGTTCAGTAGTCAGCTGGACACCGCCCAATGGACTCCATAACTGAGAATGATCAGGGATTTAAGTTATACTGAGTTTTTCCCATAAAACTATATATCAATCTGCTAAGCACCTCCTGCTCTATAACATGGTGCCAGCAGCTCAGATAGCCTCTTCAAGGCAGGTTCTCTTTGAAGCTGACCCACGTTTGTAAATTATGATTACTGTATATGTCTAAAATAAATAATCCAGAAGAAGTTGAAGAATCACTGCAGCCAGTTATTTTTGCCCTGCTGAGAGGTTTGTATAACCAAAATAACTTGAATTTCTTATCCACAGTGAATTTGCTAATAAAGTTCAGTGATCACAGCAGCAGCAACACTGCATTATAGGGCTGTTCTCACCATGCTTCTGGTTGCAGATGCCTGCACCTTCCTACCATGGCAAAACTTTAGAAATTACTATTTCTGTTCAGGCTGGGGTGGTTTACAGCATGATTCTGGCATATCAGCTCTGCTATTCCTAGAGGAGCCTATTAGACATTAGTGATACAGGGTTTTAACAGGCAGAAGGCTACAGAGCTGATTGCTGTATGTCTGAAATAAATCCTTATGAAGAAGTTATTAGAATTGCAGGCTTGGATCAAATTAATCAAGTCAGTGGGAGGATATTTGGACTGTGTTACATTGTTTTTAGCTAAATGTTACTTAAAATGACTGTTTTAAATGTTTCCTTGGCTTGTAGTACAGCAGATATTAGATTTAAGTCTGCACTAAAATAGGAATGGGCTCTTTTAAGGCAGCTTAATGTGTATATAGGTGAGAGTCACAGTTAATTTCTCGTTCAGTTTCAACAGTTTAATTATGCGAGCAACTAATCGTATCTGTATACGTTTCTCATCTGGTTTTAAGCTGAATTTTTCTTTGTTATGTGTTTTTTTCAGTACAAATGCACAATATAAAGTGGCTGTATAGCATCCTTTTACTGCCAGACAATGTGAATGTTGTATTTGTTCAGCCAGATGAATTTTTGTCTTTATGGTTTTTTAGTCATCTACATCTGGCCGATAACTGTTTTATTTTGTAAGTCATACTTCCCTGTATGCAGTCTTTGTTTTTGGCATATGAGTCTCCACGAAGCCAGAGATGAAAGCATTCTTGGGGCTTCACCTGTTTGGTTTGTCCTCTTGTTGCCTTTGACTTAGTTTGGTGCCCCTTTTTTTTTAAAAATAAAAAAAAAAATTAAAATTCCGACCTTTATTTTGCCGTAGGGGTTTTTAAAAAAACCCCCCCTTTTTTTAAAGGATTTTTTAAAATTAGTGATAGCACAGCCCTTTTACCGCCCCCCTGGTTGAAAGGCCGCCCCCCCGGGGATTTAGAATACCCTTTAGGCGGGGGCCCTAGGGAAACACTGCCCTGAAGTTTTAGAAAAGTAACTTTTAACAGGCAGGGGGCCAAGTTTTGGCGTAGCAAAAAAATTTAGAAGGTTTTAGAAGCGGGCGGGACTTAATATGGGGGGGGGAACTTGCTTTTTTTGAAAGCCCCTTTTGGGGGAAATGGTTCCCTTTAGAAAGCTTTTGGGTTTTTGAAAAAAGGGAAGGCCTTTTAAGGCAGCAGGAAAATTTAAAAAATTTTTCCTTTTAAAGTATAAAAAAACAAAAAATTCATCAAATTTTCTCAGTTTTTTTTTAATAAAAAAAGTTTTTTTTTTTTCCAAAAAAATTTAAAGGGTTATGCCCCCCTTTTGCCAGAAAATTTGGAAGGTTTTGTTCCCCAAAAAAGCCCCTTTTTTTTTACATTTCCATCTCCCTCTTTTTTTGGGGTCAAACCCGGCGCGGGGGAATGGCCCGGCCAAGATGAAAGGCTTCGGGCCCCCCCCTTTTTTCCCCATGGTTTTTTTCGGGGTTTTTGGGGGGGGGCCTGTTTGAAGGGGTTTGCCCCTTTTCACCCCCAAATACGGGCCGGGTTTCAGTTTAAATGCCCCGTACCCTTATCAGGCCATTACATAGCGCCCCCTGTGTAATGCGCCTGATTGAAGGCGGGGGGGAAACCGTAAAAAAAAGTACATATTTTAGCTTGCTATGGCATTTCTAGCGATTACGCTGGAACAGGGAAAAACTTTCATAGTGGGTTTTCCTAGCCAAAATGTCTGTTAGCGCAGAATTGCCTGATTTTTAACTCGCTGTAGACTGGTTCTAAATGGCGCATTCTATGCCCTTTAATTCGCATGAAAAATTGGTTTTTTACACCCAAAAAATTTTTTACATGTCCCCTATTGTGTATTTACTTTTATTTTTAAAATTTTTACTCTGTGGGGGTTTCTATACTATAATATCACATCATTTTTCGAATTGTGTGATGTAGTTTTTGATACTTACCTTGGCTGGTTGGTACTGCAGCTTTTCTTTTTTTTTCTTGTTTTTTAATTTATGTTTAGTAAAGTTTTTTAAATATTTTTTTCTCATTTTATTGGGTGTGGCTTTCTCATGATCGCTGTTTCTTGTCATTATTCTTTAGTAACTTTATCAAAAAGAGTTCTGTATTTTACTCATGATTTTTTTCTCCACCTGTAATGTATTGATACATATAAAGATACATCTGTATATGATAGAATATTCTGCCTGAAGAATACCATTGAGGTTCTAGTCAGATAAAATCCTATCATAGACAACAGTGCAGATTGGCTCACTGGTAGTATGTCCACATGACTAGTATTTCAAGTCAGAATCTATAGAGATTTTAACTAGAAATATCTGTCCAAAACCGAAAGTAAATCATCCGCATTGATAGCAATAGAAAATACACGTTCTGGTTTATACAATGCAAATTTTTTAGCAGACGATTATTCAATGTGTAAAAACTTAGGGCCACAGTGTATGAAACTGTTTAGGTCTAAAACTCACTCTTTTTCCCATAGTAACCTATGGGCAAAAAAGTGAGTTTTAGGCCTAAACAGGTTCATATATGTGGCCCTTACAGTGTGTTCATCTTTGATTGTTTTTTATTCTGAAATTTACTATAGCTGTTTATGGGGATGGCTAAAAACCTCATGTAAAACGCCCCAAACATTTGTATGTGGCTTGTAATGCGGATCTGCACCCAAAACCACATCAAAATTAATTGCACTCGTTTCTTACTGTAAACCACAAGTACAAAAAACTACCCTAAATCCACATGCAGTACCATGTAAATACTCATTGTAAAGTGTGTCGTCGGCAAAATAAGAAAAGTAAAATTTACTCGTCGTGTGGATGTATCCTTAAGCCTTGTTCACAGGAAGGTTTTTTTTCATGCCGGAATCTACATACAAACTGTGTGATCCGCATCCCATTGTTTTGAGTGGGAATCAATGCAGTAGTTTATATTGTGCTTGTTTATCTATATTACTGACAAACTTTTTTTTTGTTTTTATTATTCAAAAAGACTTTAATGAAAATGTATCATGACAAAGATGTGCATAAATCATGTAATCAGTAGGTTAACAAGTCCAATATTATGCAAACAATAAGTTAATGTCTTATGCATAAATTTAGGGAATGGGCAATAAAATAATGTTTATGAGTAAAAATAGTCATGATATTCAAGTAAAGAAGCACTTGGAGAAGAAAAAAAACTTCAAAACCTTAAAAAGAACTAACAGCACACAGAATCATAAACAATGTCGTCATTGAGCCCTTCAACGTGACCCCAGGCACCCACATATGATCATTTGAAAATGTAAAGCTTAAGAGAACTTTCTGATGAAAACCAATGTCCATAGAGAAGGCCCAAACCAGAGCTGCAGGAGCTCAGGGTAATTAAAGGGGTGTTATCGTTTGAACTGTTCGTGCTCTTTTAGATGATCCTATGATATTGAGTTTGAAATCCAGGGGCGAGTCTCTCCTGTCAGCATGCGTGTCTCTCCTGCCAGGAGGTGTGTCTCTCCTCACTGAAGACCTGTGACATCATCATTGTGTGTGAGGCAGGGAAGCAGAAGGATGTCTGGAGAGAACAGATCTGCAGCCTCCTGCATGCTTGTCATGTGTCTTCAGGTTCCACAAGCTCCTTGCTGGGCTATAAACAGTTATACACACAGCCTGAACTGATGAAACACATGTGAGGAAGCACACTGCCCCCCCTCTCCTCCCCTTTTGTTACCAGACAGGAGACTATGACTGTGGTATATGGAGGAATACACACTGTCCTCCCCCTCCTCTCCCTCTGTTATCAGGCAGAAGACTGTGGTATATGGAGGGAACAGAGGATGTAACACTGTGTTATATGAGGGGTTCTGTGACTTAAACAGTCAGTAATTAGTCAGATCATTCACCCTAGAGCTAGGAGATGAGTTTACAGCCAGCAGACATTAGTTTTACATTCGGTTTTAACAGCTCAGAGGGGAGTAAACACAGAGTGTGCAGGCAGCCAATAACAGTGCAGGGGGCATGGCGGGAGCGGTTCCTGTCTTGGGGCGTATCCCAACAGGCTTAATTAAATGTCAGCCAGCCAATCACAGTGCAGGGGGCGTGTCTAGGGACGGGATCCGGCCAGGGGGCGTCTCAACCAGCAGCAGCAGAAACAGAATACAGATGTACAGAAAAGCTCATATCTGCTAAACCAAGTGACTGAGGTAATGCAACCCAATTACAAAAGTGCTTATTTTTACTGTCCCCATAATCTGAGACATGATCTTTGTAACGATACAACCGCTTTAAGTATATGTGCAAATTCAGGGGAATTAGTAAAGATGACCCAATCTTTCCACACCGCAACCCATCTCTCTCTCATATGACGGTTATCTGATTTCAATTCCTCCATACATTGAAGGACGAAAATCTCCTTGAACCAATCAGAAAGAGAATGGGATGTGTTGGATATCCAGAGGCGAGGGATCAAAACTCTGGCTGCAATTAATTACTGACAAACTTTAACCTTTTAGAATTATGTCGCCTTGTGCACTAAAATCTGCACAGCTCCTATAGTCATCCCACTGTAACAGAGTTCACTAGGAATGGCAGAGCTGATTTGTCAATTACAACTGTAGAACCACCCACAGCCTGACCAGGAAGTATGAGCCTGAAGTTGGTGGTGAAGAACAGGCTCTGTGAAACAGCATGGTGACAACACCCCCTTAAGAATAGCCACCTGAGGCTTGCTGCACACCTCAAATATAGAACAGTATATAAAATTATATGGAGAGGAAGCAGCCAATAGGTTGTTTTCTAAGTCTCTGTATTCAGCGGTTTAATGTTCCCTGCACAGTTATATTTATATCTGAATTCTATCTATATATTTGTAAGGTCAGGCATATAGAGTTAGAGATAACAGCTTCCCATCCTATCAGTCTATTAGTATGCTTCACTTGGTAGCTACACAACTCCAGCAGTGCCGGTGCGTTGAGTGAGTCAGAGGTGCGGGGGCTAGCTCCGAGCAACACAATACTAGCAGAAGCCACAATCAGCAGTGTCTGCACTGTGTAATTATGAGACTGAGTGACAGGAATGAAAGTGTGGAGGTGGCAGAGGAAGAAATCCGAGAAAGAATAGATTTAAGACAATATTTTAAATTCTTATAGACGCTCTATAGTGGCAATGCATATCAATGTACATCAATATCAACCAGCTCGGCACACAAATATCGATACATTACTAATATCCCACAAAGTCAGAGGATGAAAATAGGGCGCAGTTTGCATCTCGGAACATAGAGAATTGCAGGTTCACAGGTTCATTAATAAGTGGAAACCAGTAATAATCTGGAGCAAGATGACAGGTCTGAAATTCAGCCATGAGCGAATATTGTACCAACTGCATGACAGAGATAATGAAATCCCTTGTTATTGGAAAAAGCTCAGCAGTTTATAAAGCATATTTAATATAAGCCACAGAGGTGAGTGGCTTTTTGTCAGTTACCTTACGAGTTGGGTGACACAATTTTGCTTACTCTAGAGATATTTCTAAACCGGTTGTAGCTAGGAATTTCTTCACCCGGAGGTAAAGATTCAGTGTGGGTGAGCTGCAGTATACAGAAGAATACCTTCAAATGAATACTGGAGGTCAAAGCGTGATGTAAATGGGACCATAAATGTAACGTAACATACTGTACATCACTTAACCACACACATATGTAAGACCACTACACCATACACATTCATTATACCGTTATGCCACACACAAATATAATACTGCTATATGATAAACACATGCATCATTTACACAAGTATACATATTACACATATACATACACGTCACACAGGCACAGTGTCGGACTAGGAAGACTGGGGCCCACCAGTAATATTTATTCTTGGGGCCACAAAGGCTCGGACTGGCCCAGAGGGGAATCCCCCAGTGGGCCCCTGAGTATGTCAGACCTGGAGCTGCTTTTAAACTGCATATACATCCTTGAGAGAGACAAAAAGGCAGAAACCAAGAGGCAAAAAACAAGTGGCAGAGTAGAAGAGGCATGTATAGTAAGTGAAGCAGAATTAACTCGACCGGTGGGCTCCAAAATCAGTTTCACTGAGTCCACCTACAGCTTCTGTACATGACTGCACGTGCCTCTTGCTTTCTGCCCCTCTTTCTCTGCCTTTCTCCCTGAAAGCAGCCCCAGGACTTCTATTGTTAGTGTTCCGAATAAGGGTATTGTTCCGAAGTATATATATAAAATATTCCAGCTGTATTTTATATCCAATAAAAGGCACAGTGGTTAAAGGGGTTGTCTCACTACATTGATTCATCTTACATCAGTCCTGTTTTCTTGGTTTCATTTTGAATTCAAGGGCGTGTTTGCTGACTTCTACTAAGCTGCAGTAGAAGCCAGGTCTGTAGCTATAGCAACCAGTGCTGGCAGCCTATCAGTAGAGATCTAACAGGTCTGTAGCTATAGCGAACTGAGGAGCTGATGCAGCCCAAAAAAAAGGGGATGTCTCAGAATAGGTAGGACACTGTTAGTGGACATATATTGCGAAGTGACTTGTTATTGCAAGATCTTTAACATCTTTAAGATCTTTATCCTTGTAGTGAGACAACCCTTTTAATAAGCATATGGGTATAAAGATAGTGAAACAGTCTCTCCACCAGCTTATCCTGGATATAAAATAAAGTTGGAATATTTTATGTATACTTCGGATCCATACTCTTATTCATGTATAGCTTATGCTGATGGTCGGGACCGATGACCTGGACACCGGAGGACACACAAGCAATTGAATAGACCAGGAGCGGAAATACATAGCAGGGTAAGCGTAAACACATCTACTTTATTCTTAGTGGCCCACCATGCCCAGGGGCCCACCAGTAGTTTCTCCTAATCCACTGTGAGCCACTCCAAGTCTGAATAGACATAGTACATACAACAGTAGTTAGACACATTACAAATAATTTTTTCTCCTTCAAAGATATAACATCACAGAAGTGGTAAGGTTCCATTGTGCACAGAGGACCGAGCCGCTCTGCAGATTCCGTTTCCCTCCTGTCTGTCCAGACAGAGCTGCTGCCTGGATCAAGTTCGAAAAGGTGGAAAGGCAGTAAAAAGCAGGATCTGAAGACACCCTCATCCTGTGCCCCCTTTTACATGTCCACATGACTGCAACTGTGGCAAGTGCCCCAACTGGCCACTAGCTAAGCCCTTTTTCCAGTATTTCAGGACTGTTTGGAAATAAATAAATAAAAATAAATTGGTATCCTCTTTTATGAATCACCTGGACACACTGCGTGTTTGGGCATCTACTTGGCAAATGAGGTTCAATGTGGATAAATGTAAAGTTCTTCATCTGGGTACTAATTATCTGCAGGCATCATATGTCCCAGGGAGTGAAAAAATGGGGGAATCGCCTTTTGAGAATGATCTGGGTGTACTTGTAGATAGTAGACTACAGACTACAGAACCAGCAAGATATTGGCGTGTATTAAAAGAGGCATGGACTCACAGGACCGGGATGTAATATTACCGCTGAATAAAGCATTGGTGTGGCTTCACTTGGAATATAGTGTTCAGTTTTGGGCTCCAGTTTATAGAAGAGATGTACTGAAACTAGAGAGAGTGCAAAGACGAGCAACCAAACTAATAAGGGGAATAGAGCATCTTAGTTATAAGGAGAGGTTAAAAGAATTAAACTTATTTAGTCTTGAGAAAAGATGGCTCCAGGAAGACATGATTAATTTATATAAGGATAAAAATGGCTTCTATAAAAAGTATGGTTAAAAGCTATTTCACGTAAAACCCCCTCAAAAGAAAAGAGGATATTCCGTTCGACTGGAGAAAAAAGTATTAATTTTCCAGAGGAGAAGAGCCTTCTTCACTATGAGAACTGTGATTCTGTAGAATAGCTTCCCTGAGGAGCTGGTCACAGCAGGAACAGTTAAGGGCTTCAAAAAATGCTTAGTTAACTACCTGAATCTAACGAATATTCATATGTATGTAGCCATATATTATATCTGGATCCAGTCTGATGGCGATTCTAGGATCAGAAATGAAATCTTCCTTAGAACAGATTGGTTCTTGCCTCATGAGTTTCAAAGCCTTCATCAGTAGAGGAAACTAAGCCTAAAAAAATCCTTTTCTCCCTCCCTTCACCCACATTTTCCCCACCCTTGGTTGAACTTGATGGACATGTGTCTTTTTCAACCGTACTAACTATGTAACTATTCAACCAAGGAGTGACTGTAACTATAGTTCTTGTAAAGTCTGTATATTTTATGCTAAACCTGAGCACACCCCGTAACGGAAAAGATTTTGGAAAAGTTTCCTCAAATGGGATCCACTCATTTCAAGTAAAAGGACAGTTTAAGCAACCTAAATAACTTTCTCATCCTATGAAGGTACGTTCATACAGTTTGGGTGTACTGTCAGTTTTCAGTAGCAAAAGCACTAAAAAAACATTTCTGTGTAGACTTTATGCTGCAGGTCCGCTGTGGAAAACCCACAGTAGTCCCAACCTGTATGAACATATCAATTGGACGATCATATGTTTTATGGTTTTCATACCAATATCCCATTTGAATAAAATAAATATAATTGCAACCATGTTTTCCAATTTATATTCAATGCCGCTTCAAAATTTTTAAGTTCAGTTTTATGCCCGAAAATAATACCACGTTAGAATTTTTTATTCCATTTTCGGTTTTCTAAAGCTTTCTTAAAAATGTTGAATTTCTATCTTTTGAGCTACGCTGTCAAAAATGAGTTGGTGTAAAGTCAATTAAAACTTCTGAGAATAACTTTAAGAGGTTTAAACAATCTTCGTGATTATAAGTTTATGTATCCTTTGTTCTTCTATCCAGCTCTGTGACTCAGTTCATGATGATTGTACGTAACTTTTACCTTATGTATTTAACCATTGTTTTCATCTGTACAATGCACTGGAATTGTTAGCGCTTTAAAATAATATTAATATTATCATGGATAATATCCCTGCTAAACAACTACAACAGATTGCATTTTAGTGCCGTTGTCACCTAATGTTCTACCACACATGTGCACACACCTGATTTCAGGAAATTCATAGCCACTAAATATATTCACTGGATTATGAATAGCAAGTGTTGCTGACATTATGTGGGTGTCCTGGAAGGAAACTAAATGGTAACCTGTCATTTAAAGACTATGAAAAGAGGAGGAGACTAAGCCACAGCTGCCAAGTGAACTACCAGGAAACCACAGCGTGACACAATAGTCAGCCTAAGATTACCTTCTAAACCAAGTGTATTGTATTAATAGTATATAAAATGTATACACTGACCCTGTGAAGCTGAGCTCGCATGTTGTGTTTTTCAACTGAATCAAAAACACAAGCAATCAGAAAAAGCATGTGTGTTTTTTCATGTAGGTGGTTTTGTAACTAACTCTAATTTGAAACAGAATTAAAAATGGAGTTAACTAAAAAAAAAAGTGCATTTTTGAATTGCTTGCAGTTTAGGGGCGTTTTTCAACTGCAATGTGTGAACCCACCCTCCTAAGAAATTCTTGCATTGTCTTTATCTTATTAACCCATTTCTGACAGACAGTCATAATAATATGGCTCTTCGTTTTTCCCTCCCCGTCTTCCAAGAGTCATAACTTTTTTAGTTTTCCCTCTACATAGACATATGAGGGATTTTATTTTGCGGGAAAAGATATACTTTCTAATGGCATCATTGACCCTACCATAGAATATACTGTGAAACCACAAAAAACTGGGATGAAATGTGGAAAAAAAAAACGTACTTGCGTCATGTTTGTGTGGGTTTTGTTTTTATGGCATTCCCTTTTTGGTATAAATGATGTGTTCTCTATATTCTTCAGGTTAATACAATTCCAGCAATACCAAATATATAGGGTTTTGGTTTACATTTTTGCTGCAGCACCATTTTCTGTGACCAGTAACTTTTTTGTTCTTCTACCTTTGACCTGAGTGAGGTTGCATTTCTTACAGGCTGAAGTGTAGTTTTTATTGGTACCTTAATGGGATACATGTGACTTTTTAATTACTTTTTATTACATTTTAGGGGATGTAAAATGACCAAAAAAATTAGTCAGTTTAGGATTTTTTTTCTTCTACAATGTTCATCATATGGCACAAATTATGTTATATATTTTAATACATCGGACCTTACGGATGTGGCAATACCAATCGTGTAACTTTTTTATTTTGCTATTTTTATTTGTAAAATGGAATAAGGGAGTGATTTGAACTTTTAATATTTTTTTATTGATTTTTATACTTTTAAACTGACAACAGCCTTCTATGTTGTAGGATTACTGAGTAATCCCAATACATAGAACCTTACTGGAGCCAAGATTTACCCATAAAAGGTTAAAAATCGCGTTTTAGTTTCCCCAAGCAGGCTCTGTGAAACACCCCTTCAAACTTCTGATATAATAAAACTACTTGCAACTTTTGAGAAAAGGTGTGCTGTGTATTTATTTACACTTACTTAGTTTATGGGATTGAGACCCTTCCACTGAGCACCCAGTGGGACATGTATGAACTTCGGCACGTCAAATTACATTGATTCACGTTTTTTTTTTGAAAACTGCGCCTGATGTATGCCAGTGGCCGGTGGCCGAAGTGCGGTCATAAATGCGATGTAAACTTTGACGCCTCCGGCTCAGACAGACCACAGTAAAATAGGTCTGCCTGTCGGATCTGTAATGCGCCTCACTTTGCCCACCCACATTCATACATGCATCGAAGTTATCGAATGTGGTGCGTCCCGCCCCAGAACGCCCCTTCATGTTAGGCGCATTACAAAGTGGCGAAGCTTTCGCAGAATGCACCTAACACATAGGTTAGGTGCGTCTGACAGCGGAGCCCGCACAGTAAGGCACATTATACGCCAGAAAAGAAGTGAAAAGCCCGATCATACATGTCCCCCCAGTGAACACAAATTAATTTATGGTGTGCGGCACCATTTCTATGAAGTGAATATAGCATGTGATAACAGAGACCAGTGATAGGCTGCAGCGGTCATGTATGTTACATCAGGTCATTGCTCCCGGAATGTACAGAAAGGTTAGCGGGCACACCACATTGTCAGGAATGGCCGAGGGTTAAACAAATAAGTGCCGTGTTTTTCTATTTAATGCAATTTGAAGCTGCTAGTTTAATTATTTTTTTTTACTCTTGCACAATCCCTTTATTAAACGTTGCTATTTCTATAGAGAAGCTTTGTCATCGTGGTTCGCAGGTGCATTACGAAACAGGAAGAAATGCTTCATATCGTACCTTAAATTGCTTCTTTCTGTAACTTGGCATTCTATAAAGTCATTGAGCTGGAGAAGACTTTGTTGTGCAACGTCACATTTCGCTCTGGTAAAATAATCATATACTGGAACAAGTCACAGAGAAACAAACAGTATATCCTAAACTTCTACACTAACGTCAATATGTTGTGCCTGTCTAAACATGGTGGATCACATGTGTGATTGGCTATGGTCAGCTGTCAATTGTGTCTAAGGGCAGAAGTAGTTGCAATAGCACTTTTTGCCAGGGTTCCAGGCAACAGTTGCCAGAGTGGAGCCCCAGGCTTAGTATGTATAGTCCATACTTACTCCTGTGAGCACTTCCAAAAATATAAGGATCAGGGAGGACATGTATGAAAACTGTCTTGGTCTAAGACTTTCTTTGTTGCCCATAGCAACAAATCAGAGCTCCCCGTACATCTTTTCATAGCACTATATGAAATGAAAGGGGAGCTCTGGTTGCTGTGGGCAACAAAAAAGTCTTACACCTAGACAGTTTTCATACATGTCTTCTACCAAGTAACATGACCATATATTCGTAATTGGCACACTGGTATCAAATTAGATAAGAGTACATAACACAATTTCTCTCCATCTAAGTATTTTTGTGCATATCTAGATGATACAGCTTACATATACGTATAGCTTGGTTCCAAGAGACAGTGAATAGGAAATTCTTTTCTTAAAGGGATGTTCCCACCATAGACTATGATGGCATATCTCTAGGATATGCCATCAAAGTCTGGTAGGTGCAGGTCTCAGTTCTGTGACCCGCACCTATCTCAGGAACAGGCCCCAGAAAGTTATGGCTCACAATGGAGAGTCGGTCCTGCTTGCTCACAGCTCTCCATTCTGTTTTATGAGAATTCGGAGTACAGGTGAGCAGTGTGTTTGGCTGTACTCGAAATGCTCATAGAACATAATGAAGAGTTGTGCACATACGTGACCGGCTCTCCATTCTGAGCTGAAACCTTCAGGGGCCCGTTGCTGAGATATGTGTGAATCCCACAGGTGGCACCCAGACCTATCAGGCTTTGATGGCATATCCTAGCATTGTGCCATCAAAGTCTGTGGTGGAAACTATTACCTGGTGATGAGCTCAATAGTATATGATAGACAAGACCACCACCTTGCAGATAAACCCCACTATACTTTATATATAATAATGAAGGCTACAAATGTGCTAGTCACAGGAGGGCCAAAAAACTGCATATTACAGTATTTTGCTCATGTAGCTCATTTTGAATGTTTTCCATTCTCAAATTGAAAGCTTAGGCCTTATCATTTCTCTTTTATCCACTCACACAGCATGATGTCAATGGGAGATTGGTTGCATCACCAACATGCAGACTGAGTGTTATGATGTGTGTGCCAGATGTGATATGATGCTGGTGGACTCCAAACAACAACTAGCAACACAGATCACCAGCAGTAACATGAAGAAGCAAAAAGAAGTTTACCTGTAAAACGACTCACTGCTAGATGATTCTCTCTGGACAGCAGGTGTACATAGACAGGTGCACAGTTTGGTGGAGATTCAAACGAGTGTGCACTCCAGGAACGAAAGGGTATAACAATAAATGTCCCTAGCTATCTATCCCTATGCTATCCCTCAAAGCTCTCCTTACGACTCACCCTACAACCAGAACCTCTATCCCTGACATTACCATGGAACCTTTTCCTCAAAGAGGTCACTAAACTAACAACTGACCCTTAAGCAAAAAGTGAATTAGAAGTCAATGACACCTGGGCAGGGCCCAACAGAAACTAGATAAACAACAAACCCAAATTCTCAAAAGCTACAAGGTCCAAGACTAGACCAAACAAGACTGGGACATGAAACAAGATACTAAATCAAACACAACCGAGAGACACAGGACAGAATAAACAACCACAATAGAATTAGTCAAGATCCAAACCTACAGTATAAGGGCATGTCCACACGGCACGGGTTTTCGGCCGGTTTTTCAGCCGGTTTGTGGTTTTGCAGACCGCCTGAAAAACCGTCCGAAAATTAGCACAATTGTACTCTATGGAAAACCCGTGCAGCAGTCCCCACTGCACGGGTTTTGCCGTCGGACGGTTTTGCCGCCGCCAAAACATTGTAGAAGCACAATCTTCCGTCTGAAAATCGGACGGAATGTGTGCTTCTCAATGGGAGGGGGGAGGGCTTTTCTCCGCTCATCGTGGAGAAAAGCCGTCCCCCCCGCGGCCGTGAGGACGGCCGCAAAACAGGACAAATACCGGCAATACCGACAATATTTGTCCACTGCCGTATGGATGCGCCCTAAGGGTGCTTTCACACAGCGCAGTTTTGGTGCAGTTTTAACTCCGCTCCCATTAAACTGCCATTATTACCAGCAAGCTTCTTTCACTTATCTAAACTGTTTAGAAAGTGAGTAATCAATTAGTGTGTTTGTAATCCACAAGACTTCAAACACAGTGATTGATTACTTACTTGAATCACCTTTCTGAACAATTTAGACAACGGAAAGAAGCTTGCTGGTAATAAAGGCAGTTTAATTGGAGCGCAGTTAAAACTGCACCAAAACTGCGCTGTGTGAAAGCACCCTAATGCAGAGAGTGTTCTAATCAGCTGAACTTCATAGAGACCTAACAAGCTTCAGGTGTGTGGCCAAATCAGCCAACAAGCAAATATCCTGAGCAGTTGCCATGCAACCACTCCAAACAAACACAGACAACAAGACAGACGTAACACAGATTCCTGCTGACTCAATGAGCAGGAGAAGATGAAATGGCGGGAGAATTCCTATTACTTGTACACAAACTTTAACATCCCTGTTATATCCAGCTTCAAGTGTATTTCTGGTAATAATTTAGAGAATGTTACCTTATAAACCTATACAATTATGTCAGAAAGCTACAATCATACAACTATGTCCAAAAAATGCACTTGCCACCACAACAGCAGTGCCTGTCTACCAGTATTACCCTTGGTACTTCAATAACAGTGTCATGGTGACTTCATAACCTTGCCAGCTGCAGTAACCTCATAACAGTGCCACAAAGTTCCTAAACTTATGAAGCCACAGTGCCTCTATATTATAGCATATATATCCCCTTCATTCTCCTAAGCTGCCACCTCCTCCGATAGCAAGAGGTTACATGCAATATGCTATCCTGCAGCCACTCTGGACTAACTTAATGTTTCTGTATAATTTTCTGCAGCAAAAGCTAGGCCTTCAAGAATCTATCCAGCAGAAGTGATTTATGGCTGAGCATTTGTGTGGAAATGTGCGACTGGAAATTTTCCCTGAAAATCAGGATGCTTGTTAGTATGGTAGTGCATTTTATTACTCTACAGACAGCTTTTATCATTACCACTTCTTTGTCTCTACAAAATAAATATATCACTTGCATTGGTTCAAAATCAGGATTTCCTACTGATCAGTTACATGAAGAAATTGTAAATTGTTTTTGATCATTTCCTTCTATCCTTTCTGTGCACCACATGATAATAAGCATGGTGGCTTTACGGCAGATATGCCCTCCGCTCTAGCAATGGCCTTCAGACATCTGAAATGAATCAAATGTGCTTGTAGGCGGATGTTGTGTATTTCCTTTGATAAGAAGATTTGAAAATCTTGTCATTTGTATTTGCTGACTTTGCATCATGTAGCCAAATTTTTTTAATCAGTTGTTTCCTAATTTACTGGTAAGTCTTTTACATATTTTTTTGCTTCATGTATTACTATTTTTGACGAGGAGCACTGAGGGTTACATGGGAAGCCCATAGGCTATAAAAGTGAGTACATTTTGAGTGATGAGACACTTCAAATATTTGCATTAGATACAGTACATACAGTAAGATATATAGGGGGACATGTATGAAACGGGCTGTGACAGTTTTCTGGCGTGATGTGCGGCAAAAAATTGTCATAGGCTCTTTCTGACATATTTATAAAAGGTTTTGCGGAAAAAAACGGCGCATCATCCGACATACGCGACAGTTTTGTCCACAACAATGTCGCACCACATTCATAAGGTTAGACACATTTATGAATGTGTCTTGACAGAATGTGTCACAAAAATGGAGAACTAATCAATGCTATTTCCAAAGTGGGGAGGCTGAGACGAAATTTGTCTTAGACACTTTTTTGCCGCATATTTTTGTCTCACAATGGGACACATTAATAAAGTGCTGTGAGACACTTTCATACATAATGACAAATGCTACACTAACCTACTGAGTATGACTGTCTAGTCTGTTCCAATTTTTATACAGGTGCCCGTTAGTTCCTAACCCAGGTGCAGGAACCAGGGGCGTTGCTAGGGTCCTAAAACATCCAGGGCTCGGGCCTTCTGTGTTAAATTTTTTTTAGTAGGACTGGGTTCACACAGGATTTTTCCCACTGTATCTTGACCTGCAACATATATTTTTATGGAGAAAACAAACGTATGTTCCTGTCGCTAGTTTTACCCATATTCCATATAGATACTGTCTATCACCTCAGCAGTAAACTGTGCATTGAAAATCAGAGCTATGTATGGTAGGGCTAATAAATGTTGCTTAACCTGCGCTATATCTCCACTTCTAACCTCTTCTAGTAAAGGTGGAGGTGGAGATATAACACAGGTTAAGCAGTGTTTAAGGAGAGAAGTATATTGGATAGTTAAGCTTGAATCAAAAACTCCAGAAGGACTGAATGAAGATCTCAATTTTAGAAGTTTTTTTGTAACAAAATATTTTTGTATTAAAGATGGTTATATATGTGGTGTATAAAAGATGGTGAGCAGCAATAGCACGCATGCTTGAGAAAAGGGGCGGCTTGTCCCTGAGGAGATAGAAGAACCGGTGCATAATCAAATGGTGCGGGCAGCACAGGCAGGTACAGTGGTAAAAATGGGTGACTTTAATTACCCAGGCATTGACTGGGGTCACGGTTCTGCATCAACTGAAAAGGGAAAGAAGTTCCTCAATCTGTTAGAGGATAATTTTATGGGGCAGTTTGTGGAGGATCCCACTAGAAGTGATGCTCTGTTGGATCTGGTCATTTCTAACAGAGCAGAACTTGTCGGAGCGGTCATGGTTTCTGAAAATCTTAGGTAACAGTGACCACAATATAATTCATTTTAGCGTGAACTGAAAAAAAGAAAAACAGAGCAGGAGGGCAAAAACATTTAATTTTAAAAGGGCCAATTTTGCCTTATTGAGGGAAGCAATACAGGACCTAGACTGGGAGCAGCTATTAGCAAATGGTGATGTAATAGCCAAATGGGAGAGCTTTCAATATACTTTAGGGAAATTTATTGCAAAATATATTCCTATGGGTAACAAGTATAGGCGACTTAAACTTAAACCAACATGGCTTCTACTTTCTGTTAAGAGGGCAATAAACAATAAAAAGGGCTTTTAAAAAATATAAGTCAGAGGGCTCGGCATCAGCCTTTGACAATTACAGACAGCTTAATAAAATCTGTAAAAAAGTGATAAAAGCAGCTAAAATTCAAAATGAAAGGCAGATGGCCAAGGACAGCAAGACTAACCTCAAGAAATTCTTTAAGTATATAAATGCCAAAAAGCCGAAGTCAGAGCCAGTAGGATTCCTTAAAAACCTGTGATGGGTTGCGATGGGTTGCGGGTCACTGGGGACCAAGAGAAGGCAGAGGTACTAAATAGGTTCTTCAGCTCAGTATATACTAACAATGAGAAAGTAGTTGATGGTGGTGGGCCAAGTGCAGATGTAGATGGTGCCAGTACTGTTAATACATCATCTGCTATAATTAATTGGCTCAGTGTAGAAAAAGTCAAAGTCAAGTTAAATAAACTGAATGTGAATGGCATACACCCAAGAGTTCTTAAAGAGCTCAGCTCGGTTATCTCTGTGCCCCTGTACATGATATTTAGAGATTCCCTGGTGACTGGTGTAATGCGGAGGTGGATTCGTTGGACCACCGCAAGCGATGGTAGTTAAGCCACGCCAGGGAGCGGAGTCTAAGTAGCCCCCCGGTATTCACCAGAGCTTGCCGCAATGCGGGATGGACTTGCTGCTGCGTGAGGCTACCGGGTCGCTACCCCTGACGTGACTTGCTTGCGATGGTGGCCGGGGTACTGCGTGGTATAGAATCGTAATCCAGAGGCATAGTCGGGGACAGGCAGAAGGTCAAGGCAGGCGGCAGAGGTTTGTGGTCAACGACAGACAGACGGTCAGGGCAGGCGGCAAACAGGCAAGGTCGGGAAACGTAGCAGAACGGACTGGTACACGGGTAATCAGACAGGAATTTCCAACACTCGCTAGACTTGCTAACGCACCCCAACGAACTGGCAGAGAGTGTAGGAGGCTTGCACAATAAATAGGGTCAGCGGCCAGCAATGGCCAATTACCGGCACGCTATCCCTTTAAATCCTGACCAGCCGTCGCGCGCCCTAAGCAGCGGGTACACGCGCGGCGGCTGTCAGAGCCACACACAGGAGCGGGGACTGGTGAGTACGGGGTTTTCTGGGCAGGAGGAGAAGGACCACGGCTGCGGGCAGCAGCGGCACCCGCGCCGGACCCCGTACGTGCCGGGGGACGGCCGCGGAACCGAGCGCCGTGACAGTACCCCCTCCCCCCCATCTTAGCTCTCCCCCTCTTCCTTTGGAATTTAGAGAGGAGGTCAGGGGACAGGTTGGCCTCAGGTTCCCAAGAACGCTCCTCCGGACCGAAGCCCTTCCAGTCAATAAGGAAGAACCGCTTCCCCCTCACCGTCTTCTCCGCCAACACCTCCTTGACCTCAAAGATGTTATCTGTATTAGCGACAGGAGAGGGCGAGACAGATCTACGGGAGAAGCGGTTCAGCACCACCGGCTTGAGGAGGGACACGTGAAAGGCGTTCGGGATACGTAGAGTCGGGGGCAAGCGGAGCTTGTAGGATACTGGGTTCAGTCGCCGAAGTACCACAAAAGGGCCCAAGTATTTGGGACCCAACTTGTAACTGGGCACTTTGAAGCGGATGTACTTGGTGGATAACCAAACCCTATCGCCTGGCTCAAATAGGGGCGGGGACCTACGATACCTGTCAGCCTGAAGTTTGGTGCGAGCAGAAGCTCGTAGCAGGGCCTGTCGTGTGAGTTGCCAGAGAGCCTTGATGTCCTCTACTTGGGCATCCACGGCAGGGACAAGAGACGAGGTAGCTAGAGGGAGAGGTGGGCGGGGATGTAACCCAAAGACGACAAAAAAGGGGGAGGCCCCAGCGGATTCCGAATCTAAAGAGTTATAGGAAAACTCTGCCCAGGGGAGAAGATCGGACCAGTTGTCATGACGAGCGGACACAAAATGCCGCAAGTAGGTACCCAACACCTGGTTAACCCTCTCTACCTGCCCGTTAGTTTGAGGGTGGTATGCCGATGAAAAATCTAGCTGAACCTGCAACTGACAGCACAGAGCCCGCCAAAATTTAGCAATAAACTGGACTCCCCTGTCCGAGACAATATGCAAAGGGAGACCGTGCAATCGGAAAACATGATGGAAAAAATGTTGGGCCAGCTGGGGGGCAGAGGGCAACCCAGGCAGAGGGATAAAGTGAGCCATTTTGGAGAAACGATCAGTCACCACCCAGATGACCGTGTTTCCAGATGAGGGCGGGAGATCTGTGACAAAGTCCATGGCGACATGGGTCCAGGGTTTTTCCGGCACAGGAAGAGGCTGAAGAAGGCCCGCGGGTTTGAGACGAGGGACCTTATTACGGGCACAGGAAGTGCAGGCCAGCACAAAGTCCCTGACATCTTGAGCAAGGGTGGGCCACCAGTAATAACGGGAGACCAGCTGTAGAGACCTATGGACTCCTGGATGCCCAGCTGTTCGGGAAGAATGTCCCCACTTCAGGATTCTAGGCCGCAAGGCAGGACGCACATAAGTCTTCCCGGGGGGCAAGTGTTGAAGATCCACGGGGGCAGCCGTGACGAGCCGTTCAGGAGGGACTATGTGCTGTGGAGGAGACTCAAGACCCACCGTATCCGAGGAACGAGATAGGGCGTCAGCTTTGACGTTCTTCCCGGCTGGCCGAAAGTGTAGCAGGAAGTCAAAACGGACAAAAAATAGCGACCATCTGGCCTGCCGGGGATTCAGGCGTTGAGCCGACTGAAGATATAGGAGGTTTTTATGGTCGGTGAAGATGTTAATAGGGTGAAGAGCCCCCTCCAGCAGGTGACGCCACTCTTCTAGAGCCAACTTTATGGCCAGTAATTCGCGATCACCTATGGTATAATTTTTCTCGGCAGGAGAGAAAGTCTTGGAGAAAAACCCACAAGTATGCAGTTTGCCCGAGGAGGATCTCTGCAGGAGGACAGCACCGGCACCCACAGAGGAAGCGTCCACTTCCAGAATGAATGGGCGGTTAGGGTCCGGGCGATACAGGACCGGAGCAGACGTGAATGCAGCTTTGAGACGGTTGAAGGCTTCTTGAGCTTCCGGGGGTCAGGATTTGGGATTGGCGTTTTTCTTAGTTAGAGCCACCAGGGGAGCCACAAGCGTAGAGAAGTGTGGGATAAATTGTCTATAATAATTGGCGAATCCCAAAAAGCGTTGAATGGCCCGAAGGCCCACTGGTTGTGGCCACTGCAACACTGCGGAGAGTTTTGAAGGATCCATCCGGAGACCCTTATCAGAGACGATGTACCCTAAGAAGGGTAAGCTGGTGCGTTCAAAGAGACACTTCTCCGGTTTGGCAAAAAGCTGATGGGTGCGGAGTCGCCTGAGGACCTGGCGGACGTGGTGGCGATGAGTTTCAAGATCCGGAGAAAAAATTAGAATATCGTCCAAGTAAACAATAACACAGATGTAGAGTAGGTCCCGGAAGATCTCGTTGACAAAGTTCTGAAATACAGCAGGAGCGTTGCAGAGACCGAATGGCATAACCAGATACTCGATGTGGCCATCCCGCTGATTAAACACCGTTTTCGACTCATCGCCTTTTTCTAATGCGAAGGTGGATTCGCTGGACCACCGCAAGCGATGGTAGTTAAGCCACGCCAGGGAGCGGAGTCTAAGTAGCCTCCGGTATTCACCAGAGCCCGCCGCAAAGCGGGATGGACTTGCTGCGGCGTGAGGCTACCAGGTCGCTACCCCTGACGTGACTTGCTTGCGATGGCGGCCGGGGTACTGCGTGGTACAGAATCATAATCCAGAGGCGTAGTCGGGGACAGGCAGAAGGTCAGGGCAGGCGGCAGAGGTTCGTGGTAAGAGACAGACAGACGGACAGGGCAGGCGGCAAACAGGCAAGGTCGGGAAACGTAGCGGAACGGACTGGTACATGGGTAATCAGACAGGACTTTCCAACACTCTCAAGACTTGCTAACGCACACCAAAAACTCACAGACATAAATCTAATTTTGCCTATTTGGGTTAAATTTGTAGCAAAAAATTCACAGTGAAGAAAAAGACCCAATTAAAAAATAACTTTTACTTGATATGCCTTAAAAGAGTGCCCTCCAAAATGGAGGACCCACAGCAACAAACACCAAAATTTGTTCTCCTAGAGAGGAAGAAATGCTGGTTCCTCTAAATCTAAATATCCAATATAGTGGTGTTGACCCAAAGGGTGAAAATTGCCCCCCTCGGCGGAGTAGTCGCCCCAACAGGAGCGGCCCCACCTATTGAGAGCACATCCTAGGTCAGACCCCTTAAACAGTTCCTAAAAGGATACCAGCAGGACTCCCATATGTGCTATAGACACTCTAGGAGAAACAATTCTATCCACATAAAATCATTCTTTTAGTCACATGTACAAAACAAGAAAAAAAAAAAACGTTCTGTTGTATCATTGATTCAGAAACCTGTGTGATTTGTTCAAGACCCACAAACAAAAACAACGTTCCGTTGTATCATTAATTCAAAAACCCGTGTGATTTGTTCAAGACCCGACGCGTTTCCCCCAAAGATTCTATAGGGTTCATCAGGGGTAACAAGAGAACATTTAGCCAACAAGACTAAAATCACAGCATACATAGACTAATAGATAAAGATACTTAGCAATGATATCCTTAATGGTGGTAATGCCATCAAGATAATCCAATAAGATACAGATTGATGATGTGTCTGATGCCTCAGTGTGGACGATACTGCTAACGCACACCAACGAACTGGCAGAGAGTGTAGGAGGCGTGCACAATAAATAGGGTCAGTGGCCAGCAATGGCCAATAACCGGCGCGCTATCCCATTAAATCCAGACCAGCCGTCGCGCGCACGCCCTAAGCAGCGGGTACGCGCGCGGCAGCTGTCAGAGCCAGACACAGGAGCGGGGTCTGGTGAGTATGGGGTTTCCTGGGCAGGAGGAGAAGGACCACGGCTGCGGGCAGCAGCGGCACCTGTGCTGGACCCCGTAGGCGCCGGGGACAGCCGCGGCGCCGAGCGCCGTGACTACTGGTATAGTACCAGGAGACTGGCGCAAGGCAAATGTAGTTCCCATCTTCAAAAAAGGCTCCAAGTCTTGCCCAGGTAATTATAGACCAGTAAGTTTAACATCTGTTGTGGGAAAAATATTTGAGTGGCTCATTATGGACTATATACAGGAATATGTCGACAAATAGAATATTATTAGTGATTGCCAGCATGGATTTACTAAGGACAGAAGCTGTCAGACCAATCTGATCTGTTTTTATGAAGAGGTGAGTAGAAGTCTGGATAGCGGGGCAGCTGTGGAAATTGTGTTTTTAGACTTTGCAAAGGCGTTTGACACTGTCCCGCATAAGTGTTTGTTAGGTAAATTAGGGTTAGAGATAACGGTATGTAATTGGATTAAAAACTGTCTGTTGGACCGTACTCAGAGAGTGGTGGTAAATGACTCCTACTCTGAGTGGTCCCCGTTTGTGAGTGGTGTGCCCCAGGGCTCAGTATTGGGTCCTCTTTTATTTAATGTATTTATTAACGATATAGTGGAAGGGATCAATAGCACGGTTTTGATTTTTGCAGATGACACCAAGCTGTGTAGTGTAGTGCAATCAATGGAAGATGCTCAGAAATTCCAAGCAGAACTGGACACACTGAGTGTTTGGGCATCCACTTGGCAAATGAGGTTCAATGTGGATAAATGTAAGGTTCTGCATCTCGGTAGAAATAATCTACAGGCATCATATGTCCTAGGGGAGAAAAACTTGGAGAATCGCTTGTTGAGAAAGATCTGGGCAGTCTTGTAGATCATAGACTACAGAACAGCATGCAGTGTCAATCAGCTGCCTCTAAGGCAAGTAAGATATTGGCGAGTATTAAAAGAGGCATGGACTCGCGGGACAAGGATATAATTCTACCGCTGTACAAAGCATTGGTGCAAACTCACTTAGAATATGCTGTTCAGTTCTGGGCACCAGTTTATAGAAGAGATGTAATGGAGCTAGAGAGAGTACAAAGACGAGCAACCAAACTTATAAGGGGAAAGGAGCATCTTAGTTATGAGGAGAGGTTAGTACAATTGAACTTATTTAGTCTTGAGAAAAGACGGCTTCGGGGGGACATGATTAATTTATATAAATATATAAATGATCCCTACAAAAAGTATGGGGAAAAATTATTTCAAGTGAAGCCCCCTCAAAAGACAAGGGGAAATTCCCTCCAACTAAAGAAAAAAGGATTCAATCTCCAGAGGAGAAAAGCATTCTTCACTGTAAGAACTGTGAATCTGTGGAATAACCTGCCTGAGGAGATGGTCACAGCAGGAACAGTTGGGAGTTTCAAGAAAGCCTTAGATAACTACCTGACACTAAAGAATATGAATGCGTTTGTAGCTATGTAAAATTCTGGATCCTGGCTGGTGGAGGCTCTGGGGTCAGAGATAGGGTCTCCACTGGAACAGATTGGTTCTTGCCTTGTGGGTTTCAGGGCATTCACCAGTGGTGAGGCTGGGCTTGAAGTCCTTGTCTCTCTCCCTTCACCCACAATTTCCCCACCCTTGGTTGAACTTGATGGACACGTGTCTATTTTCGACCATACTAACTATGTAACTATGTCTTCGAAATGTTGCACAGGTGTGCAGCGCGGTCGGTTGTCCAGTTTCTCCTTGCTATCTGTTTGGAAATAAGTCTGCTAATGAACCCCCTATGTTCATTGAAAAATATACGTATTCCACTTTTTGAACTATTTATTACTAATATGTGTGAAGTGTTATACATGGATGAAGAAAATGAAAAGTGTTAGATGCAATTGTGCAATACCTGGTCCATTGAATATATTGGAGGTGCACTGAAAAGAGCACAGAGGAAGCTCTTGATTATAGGCCATAGGAGTGGTATTACTAAATGTGAAATTAAGGCAGACAATATATTTATTATATGAAGATATATAGGTTTCGCCCATTATTTGGTAGGTCTCTAGTTCCCCTGTAGGTTGGTAGGTCTCTAGGTCCCCCAGTAAGTTGGTAGGTATATAGGTCCTCCTGGTAGGTTGGTATTTAAGTCTCCTTGATAAGTATATAGTGTCCCCCTGGTAGACTGGTATATAGATCCCCTGTTAGGTTGGTATATGGGTACCACTGGTAGGTTGGTATATAGGTACCCCTGTTAGGTAGGTCTATAGGTCCCTTGATGGAAAAAAATAATAATACCCACTTCTCCCCATTCTCCTAACAAAGAACCTGATCCTCTCTGTGTCCACTACCAGGTGGCATGATGTCTCCTGTAGAGTTACAGTACGCCCTCCGCAAGTGGTGTGATGACCTTCTCACAATGCCTGTGCAGTATGCACTGTGGGGACAGAGAGTCTTTAATTGTATACGTGTGCTGAGGAAGCACATACAGTTAAGAAGACTGCCAGTACTCCCGGTCCACGGGGCCCCAATGCCTGGCAATGACCCTGATAGGAACTATACCTGTACGTGTCTACCTTATATGACTATAATTAGATAGCTATACCTTGTGTCATAGCATCATCAGTAGCGTTCTCCTTTGTAACTCCATCAGTGGGCTTACCCTTAGAAACTGGAAGAATGTTCTGCATAAAGGTAGGGGGTTATATTGCCTGGTGTCCAATAGGAGGTAATTACATTCCCTGGTGGCCAGTGGTAGAAGGGCAATGCTAAGTCAATTATCAATTTGCACAGACATACTTCAAATTAGTCTTTTGTAGCCAACATAAAAGAACAAGTATTTCCACAATATTATTTTCCATTAGTTAATTTAACATGCATATGAGATCTATACATAGCTTATTAAAGGATATGGAGACTTTCAACATGGAAAATGCATTTTACATATTTGATTGTTTATCTTTAGAAAAAAATAAAAAGCTTCTTCTAATTTTAGCCTATTATCTTAAATTATTTTCAGTTTGCAGCCAGTTCCACCAGATGTTGCAGAATTTAGTTTGCCCATGATAACTCAGCTTTCTGTGTTATCTGTTTTTAGTAACACAAACAAATCACAAAGAAAGCCTTTGAAAAAACTGAAATAACTTGTGCAGTGATATTATGGTTCATTAACTGTCAAGTTACCCGTTGCTGCATCTGTAGTTTTAAATGTTGTCCCTTCCAGTAATAAACAGTTAATGTGAGCTTTGTGTGATTAGAAGTCTAGAGTTTACTATGAGTTCTCTGCTTTCTCTCTACACTTGTACACAGCATAAGGGTACGTTCTCATAGCAAGAGTTTTCAGTCGGTTTTTCAGAGAGCTTTTGGATTTTAAAACCAACTGTCAACCATCCTTGAAGACGTCAATAGAAATTCTGCCCAGTAGTCTAGGCTGCATGGTTTTCATAATGGACGGATTTTCACACCGCCGGCGTTCCGAAAAATCGGAACATGCACAAACTTGTGCCTGGGTTTTCGGGTGGAAGGTGTTCAATGGTTAAGGGAGACGGGCAGACAGAACCGTCCCTCAAAACTATTCTTAAACAGAATCCGACCGGCAGTGTACAACTGCCATGTGGCCTTACCCTTAGTGATTCTCCCTTAGACACTGCCTTGTGTGTCCTTTGCTCTGATGCATTTGTTTAAGATTCTGCAGGATGATCAGCCAGGTCAAGGTGAACATTAACTCCACAAGAGAGATATTTATAAAGCTGCTTCATCTTACATGTAGGAAGCAATCCAAAAAAAAAAAGGAGTCCATGTTCTTTAAAAAAAACAAGCAAAAAAGTAGGCAGGTCTGGGGTAGATAGGCAGGCAAGATTTGTTTTATTTATTTTTATTTAGTTTTACAATAAATACAATTCCCCTACTGGTGTAAAGTATACAGGCAGTCCCAGATTTACACCGTTCCGACTTACATCTGTCCCCTAGTTACAAACAAAGACTTATTGGGAATGCTGGCACTTGTAGTTCCATGTTACACAGCAGATAATAGCTGTGGAATGACAAGTTCCAACATGCCATGGCAGAATATGAGATGAAAATGAGGTGAAATCTTCTTAACAGGGGCACAGCCAGCAAAATAAATGTAAAAACCCTTCGATGCAGTATCGAAAACTAAAAAAAAAAAAATCAAAACCCATAGAGGATTAAAACACAAGTGCAGTTATACGCTTCTCATATGTATAAATGAATATTTCCTGGCATCTCACTATGGATAGAAAACTAATAGCTGCTTAGCTTTTGTAATCAGAGTCCTCTAGTGGTGAGATACTTGTAAAGGTAAGGTCTCCAAATCATACTTCAAACACTTTCAAGACACTTCACAAGAGAGAATCCTTGACTTTTCTAATTGTAATTTCTGCCTACATTCCACTAGAACTGCTATCTTTATCCTGTGGGTTTTTATTTTATCTATATTATGCAGCATGCAGTATTTTTGAACTAAGGCCTTTGCTTATACATTGTAGCTAAAAAAAAAATCAGTACAATTAAAATATGTCAACTACAGTGTAGATGTCCCACTGCAGAGCAAATCAACATGATCAACATGTGCATCAAGCATTTAACATCTGGTACTTAATAAAAAAGTGCAAATATATATATATATATATATATATATATATACACATATATATATATATATATAGATAGATAGATAGATAGATAGATATAGATATAAATATATATATATATATATATATATATATATATATATATATTATATATATATATATATATATATATATATATATATATATATATATATAGATATATATATATATAGATATATATATATATCTATATATATATACATATATATTATATATATATATCTCCCCAGGATTGCACGAATCAGAAGCTGACACACAGGGAATAATAGTTTGCTTGTCAGTTAAATCCTGACCGCCAATAATACACTGCAATACTGTAGTATTGCAGTGTTTTACGTGACGCATCAGAGAATCACACTGTACAGTCCCGTAGTAGCTTATTAGTACAAAATAACATATCTATTTTATGTTTGAGACTTTTAACTGGTGTAATCCGAATACTAATTGTAGCTCCAATCTGCACTTTTAAAAGCGGGGTTGCAGAGATTATACTAGAAAAGTGCTTTTAGATTTATCACATTGGCTAATGTTCTGTGCGAAGACCCTTTTGCCTAAATTTATTTCACATATTTGCTGGCTCAATTTGCACCAATAATTCTAATTATTATAATTGCCCCCAAATTCAGTTGCTCAATGTCACAGTTAAAACACTGATGTTACAGTTAAAAAAAATGATGTTACATGAAATAGCTGAGAAATATACAGTTGTGGGACAACTCCTTCCGGTATACTTCATGATGTAGTAGCTGACAGTAGTATGGTTTTAAATCTGTTATTAAGGGCTACTAATGCTCTGACAACCTTGGTGCTGCTAGTATATATTAGTTTATAGAGAGATACCAGCAAGTGGCCATAATCCACACGAGCTATTGCTTGGGGAACATTGCTGTGCAGAATACATCTTGATCCATCTTCTTAAGATTTAGAAGTATATTGCCATCTGCATGTAAAAATATGATGTTTGGTGAATTCAGTGTTAAAGATTTGAGGAGAGTGATTTTTGCATTTTAATACTGATACAGTTTTTTTTTTTTTTGGAAATTAAACAAGCATATCATTTACTTTATATTTTCTATTACAGAGGATTCACACACAGCTGTAACGGCTGGGTAGTGGATCCTCTGGACCACGAAAGCGACGATGCTAAGCCCGCCAGGGAAGGGAAATCAAAGTAGCCCCCGATTTCCCCAGAGCCGGCAAAGGGGATGGACTTGTGGGGTGAGGCTACCGGTGCCCCCCCCTGAGTGATTGCTTGCGGGGCGGCCGGGTCAGAAAAAGTACAGAGTCTTTAGCCCAGAAACGTTTTGGGGCGGCAGAAGGTCAGGGCAGGGGGCAGAGGTTCGGAGTCGGGGGAAAGTAGAAGGGGGTTTGGTAAGGTAAGACGAGAATTTTTTTGGGGGAACCTTTCTCTAGGGCAGGGGGGGAACTAGATCCAGAAAAGGAAGTCTGCGTGTCACCAATAAATGGGGGAAGCCCCTGGAAAGCCCCAATTATGGGCGCGTGGCCTTTAAATCAAAAGGAGAGCGCAGCGCGCTAGAGAAGGGGCCGGGGCGCCAGGGCCCGGGGGGACGCCAACAGGCAGGAGCGAGGTCGGTGATGAACGGAGCGGCCGGGGCCCGCGGCCCGTCCCGCGGCCCACAGCGCCCCCGTCCGGGCGGGGATCCCGGGGGAGGGCAGGGTGCGCCTGCGGCCCCACCCGAAGAAAACCCCCCCCCCTTAGGTCTCCCCCTTTTTTAGGCCGAAGGAACGGGAAACAAGATCGGCCCAAGATGTTAGATTTTGGTTCCCGGGCCCCTTCTTGGGACCGAAGCCTTCCAGTCGCCCGGGAAAGAACTTTTACCCCAGTGGCTTCGGGGCCAAGTGTCCTTGCCCTCAAATACTGGAGGGTCACCACCGGAAAAGGAGCGCACTCTTTCGGGGAAAACCCGGTTTCAAGCCAGGGGTTTTAGGAGGGAGAGTGGAAGGTGTTGGAATCGAAGAGAAGGGGGTAGGCAGAGTTTGTGCACATGGATTAAGCTGCGGAGCATCTAAAAGGTCCCAGAAACGCGGACCCAATTTTATAGCTGGGGCCCTTTGAGGCTTTCGTGTTGCAGAGAGCCACATTTTTCCCCTGGTGGAATGTGGGGGGGCCTCCCCCCTCTTGTGGGCCCCTGGGTTTCATGCGGGAGGGGCCCGGATTAAAAATTGGGTCTCCTCCAAATGGTCTTGTGTCTGATTGGTTGTCCACGCGGGAACCTGGGAAAGTCGTAGCCAAGGGGAGGGGGGGCGGGGGTGACGCCGTAGACCACCAGGAACAAAGAAAGCTGTGAATAGGCCCGGATTTTGTAGGGAACTCAGCCCGAAGAGCTGGCCCATTGCCGCGGCCGACCCCGAAAAGGCGCGGTATTCCCCCAATATCTGATTCACCCTTCCCCACTTGCCCATTGTTGGGGATGGTAGGCAGAGAAAAGCCCAAATTTTTTAACTTGCAAGGAGAACACAGGGCCGCCCCAAAATTTTGGGGACAAATTGGAGCCCGATCAGAACAAAATGCGAGGGTAATCCATGCAGACGAAAAAAAATTTCTGGAAGAAATGTCCCCCCAGTTGAGGAGCCGAGGGGGCCGGGGTGGCACGAAGTTGGAATTTTTGGTCATCCGTGACCACCCCGATGAAGAAATTCCTGAAGAGGGCGGAAGGTCCGTGATGAAGTCCATGCCTTGGTGTCCTGGGATTGGGGAGGGCAGAGGGACTAAAAGGGCCCCGGGGCCAGGCGTAACCTTGTTCGGGACATGTGTCCAGGAGAGAACAAAGTTTGGAAGTCCTGGGGGAGGGTTGGCCACCCGTAGCGCCGTGATGGGGGTGGGACTTTGTATCCGGGGTGGGCCCGCCCGAAGGAAAAAAGCCCCCACTCCAGAATTTTCCGTCTGAGGCTGGAGAAGTGGTTTTGCCCCGGGGGTCCCCGAAATCCACCGAAGCCAGTGGTCAGCCCTTCGGGAGCAAAGAAGTCTGGGACAAGGTTTTCTCCCGTAAAGTCAGAGGGCCCGGGGGGGGAATGCCTTTATGTTTTTCAGACGGCCGGAAGGTATTGAAGTCAAAGCGGAAAAAAAAAGAGTGACACCCGGCTGGGGAGGTTCCCCAAAGTGGGCAGTCTGGAGGTATGAAGAATCTTGTGGTCCCTGAAGAGGGGAAAAGGGTGAAGGGGCCCCCCCGCAAATTGCCCCTCCTCCAGAGCAATTGATGGCCAGCATTCCCCATTCCTATGGTGTAGTTGGTTTTACCGCGGAAGGTTTCCCGGAAAAGAAACCGCAAGTAACCGTTTTGCCTTTAGGACCCTTTGGGTCAGGACCGCCCTGTCCCAGGAAAAAGCATCCCCCCCCCCCAGGCTGAAGGGCTATCCGGATCTGGGGGAACCCGGATAGGTGCCGAAGAAAACGCTGACTTTAGTTGAGAGAATGTCCCCGAGACGGGGGCCAACATTCCGGGGTTGGCATTTTCTGGGTTTAGAGCCCGATGGGAGCCACCATTGAAGGAAGTGGGGAAAAAACTGCCGGTAGTAGTTTGGGAATCAGGAAACACTGAAAGCCAAGGCCCCAGGGCGTGGCCACTGTGGTGCGGGAAAATTTAGCTGGGTCATCTGCAGCCCAAGATCGGAGACTTGTACCCCAAAGGGAAAAGGGAAAGGGTGGCCTGGTGGAACCGACACTTTCCGTTGGATACAGTCGATTGTTCCGTAGGGTCGCAGGACCTGGCGTATTGTACCCGATGGTCTGTATGTCAGGAGAAAAAAACAGAATATGTCCGTACACTATGACACAGGTGTACGCAAGTCTTGAATACGTCTTGACGAAATTTTGGAATACGGCTGGGGGTTTTCATAGCCCAAAAAAGGGATCACGGATACTCGAAAAAGACCGTCCGGGTGTTGAAAGCGTTTTACACTCTCCCCCCCACGAATTCTGACGAGATTATAGGCACCCCCCAGGTCCAATTTATAAACACCCTTGGCTCAAAGAAGACGATCGAAGAGTGATTCAGGGGTAGAGGGGAGCGATTCTACCGTGATTTGTTCGCCCCCTGTAAAACGATACACGGTGAAGAGACCCGTTTTTTCTTTTGGACGAAAAAAAAAGCCAGCCCCGGCGGGGAGGAGGGCTTGCGTAGAAACCCCCTTTGCCAAATTTCCTGTATGGAAGCGACTGGCCCGGTCTCGGGCACGGAAGGGGTGACCGACCCCTGGAGGATGGTTCCGGGGAAAAAGGAGGTCTATGGGGGCAGTATATGGGCGTGGGGGGGTGCTTTCAGCCCGTTTTCTGGAAACATCTCCAAATCCCCGGTACTCCGCTGGCAGACCCGTAATACTTGACGGGTGGGGGAGGGGAGATGGACACTGGGCGTGTCCCCACAAACAGAATTCTGGCACCCCGATCCCGCGTAAACTTCGCCTGTCCCCCAAATAAAAGCGTAAGGGCGTGACGTTGCGCCAGGGTACCCCCAACGGGATCCCCGAAGAAACGCGAGGAGGACGTGAAAGGGATCTTCCGTATTGGGACCCTACACGGGGGTCACAGGCTGGGTGTTGAACTGGATGGAGTCGCGAGAACTCCCCACTGCGATGAGGAGCACAGCTTTTCCAAGGGATGACTGGCCCGTGAAGCGAGCCCAAGGGGCAGAAAAAAATTTCCCCGGCAGACCCAGTCCAGGAAGGCGGAGCCCGAAGAGAAGGCCACACCCGTGGTTCCCTCCACTGGAACATCAGTCTGGAGGGGAAAAGGACTGAGCACCTGGGACCCCCCCCCCCCTCTCCTAAGCCCTGGTGCGGCGTTTCCCAAACGCCCGGACGCTGGGAAAACTTTCAAAAATGGGAGTAACAGAGGTTCTCCACCCGGTGAGGGGGACACTCGATTCAGAGAAGTGACCCGGGTCCACTGCAGGGTTCTTCGTGAAAACCTGTGGGGAGGCAGTGGAGATCTGGGGAACACGGGGCCCAGAGAGTTAGACGCGAGTTGTCCCAATCCGCTCCGGCGGAGCCCCTGCTGTTTTCTGCAAAACGCACGTAAATATTGGCCAGGGGGATAGCTCGCTAACAAGATGGAAGGTCCTTGCTGCCAGCGCTTCCTTTACTCTGCTTGACGGCCCTTCGTAAAAGGGCGCAGAGAGGGGGTTTCCAAAGCTTGGAGGCGGGGTGGGAAGGGACCCATAATTCAGGGAGGAGCCCCCCTGAGTATTTTAAATAGCGCCGTCTCCGCAGAGGGACGTCCGCAGGTCCTCGAAGACCTGCAGAATTCTGAAGGAGGGCCTTGGGTTGGGGTCACTGGGTCTTCCCGGTCCCAAAGAAGTCGCCAGGCCGGGGCCCTTTTGGATAACAGGCCCCCACAAATCCCACCTTTGCCCTTTGATAGGATTGTCGGCCCCTCCTCCAATGCATGGAGCCTGGTGATGAAACCCTTGCAAGCTTCGAGCCCCCCTAAAAATTTTGGAGGGTAAGGAAGGGCAAAGTTTGGGCCCCCGGGTTTGCCCGGGAGGCCCGGGGGTATGGGGACCGCTGGCGAAGAGGAGGTTCGGTACTGGGGACGCCAGGAATTGGCGCATCAGGGCGGAAGCGACCCAATTTTCTGCGCTTGTTGCCGTCTGCTGCACTTTGGGCACAATGTTCGTAGTTTGCAAGATTGGCGGGGCACCTTGGCGGGATCATGGCTGGATTAATTTAAATGGCTGGGTAGTGGATCCTTTGGATGACCGAAAGCGATGATAGCAAGCCACCCCGGGGAAGGGAAAATCTAAGACCCCCCGGGTTTTCACCAGAGCCCGCCGCAAAGGGGGAGGGACTTGCTGCGGCTGGGGCTGCCGGGTCGTCCCCCCTGACGGACTTCTTGCGTGGCGGCCGGGTGCACGGGGTACGAGTCGTAGCCCAAAAAACGAGTCGTGGGCCAAAAGGTCAGGGCGGCGGCAATGGTTCGGGGTCGTAGAAGGCGGGAAGGTCAGGGCAGGCGGAGGGGTTTGGGAGTCGAGAAACGGAAAGGGGTTGGTACAGGTAAGGCAGAATAACTTTTGGAACTCTTTCTTAGGGCAGGGAAATAGATCCAAAAGGGAAAGCCCGTGACTCCCAATAAATGGGAAGCCCCTGGAAACCCTAAATTATCGTGCGCTCCCCTTTAAAAGTAAAAGGACGAGCGGCGCTAGAAAGGGGCAGCCGCTAGGCCCGGCAGGGGACCCCAACAGAGCGGGAAACGAGGCATAGTGAACGGGCGAGGCCCCCCCGTGGCCGCCCGCGGCCCGCAGCGCCCCCGTCCCGGGCGGGGATCCCGGGAGGGGGCGGGTGCGCCCCGGCCCGGGGCCCCGGGGCCGGCGCTCCCACTACAACAGAATTTTTTAGAAAAGTACAACTGTAGTTTATGATGCAGTTGCTGGAGCCAAAGCCAGAAGTGGATCCAGCAGGAAGAAGCATAAATCCTTCCTCTATTTTCCATATTTCTTTTTAGTCCAATTCACCACCCCTTACTTTAAAACTAAAACACCAAGCGCACCATAATACAGCCAAAATATAAAAAAAAAAACCGGGAACCCAAAAATGAACATATTTAATAAAATGAAAGAACATTTTTTTATATAAAAAGAAAAATACTAAGGTACTTTACTTACAAATATGGTGTTTTTTATGTTCCTTGTGTCATATTTTCCAACTTTTAAAAGCAGCATTCAGAGAGAAATTTTGCATCGATCACCCCCCACCTCCCGTTTAACAATAAACACTCTCTTTTATGCAAAAAAACAAATACCCTTTTCACAACAGTGTAAACTCGAAAAAAAGTATTTGGGGATGTGGCTTCACCGCGCTTTCCTGCATATGGAATAGCTTATCCAGCATTCAAAAAAACAGGATGCCCCACATTGCCTTTTCCTCCAGGAATTTGGGCCCCCCTCTGAACCAAGTACATCAGGCAACGTCTTGGACTTACTGGACCACTACTATGCAAAGTGCAATTGGTAGCCATGTGGCTGCCGGCTGCAGGAGACTTGTTGGCTCTCCCGGGAATCTGGGAGACCTCTCCTCTTTGCGAGAGTCTTCCAGGAAAGTTGTCCAGCTTGGGTGAAATAACATAATAATTGTATAGTTGGTATTTGAACCCGGGGGAAAACCCAATGTGAATCACTTTCTTTTCATTTTATCTATATTGTTATATTAATATATATAAAATTATATAAATATAATACTTTCCTTGGGAAAACTTAGCAAAGAGGAGAGGTCTCCCAGATTCCCGGGAGAGCCAATGAGTCTCCTGAACCCGGGAGTAAATGGTCCAATTGCACTTTCTAGTAGTGGGTCCGGTTAAAATGGGATGAAAGTTGCCAGATGTCACTTGGTGCAGAGGGGCCAACTGTCTCTGGAGGAAAGTTGATCGATGTGGCGTCATCCATGTTTTTTGAATGCCGGATAAGCTATTCCATATACAGGAAAGCGCGGTGAAGCCACATCCCCAAATTAGCATTATCCTTCATTGTCAAGTGGTTTTAACCCCCAAAAGGATCAACTGTGATTTGTATGGGGATTCAGCCCTGGGGAATTGACAAGATATGGATGTGTAAGAGTCCCTCTCCCTCAACAAAGATTTATTCCATAGTGATCCAATAACTTATGGCTGTGAGACAGGGCATCATAAACTTGACAAAGAAAATTATGCTTTTGTGGTGCACTTTAACACCCCCGGACAGCTAGGGTCACCCAAAAAAGATGTCCCTATATTCTATACTATAACCAGAATTGTCCCCGGGGCCGGATCCAAAATAAACACGAAATAACATCAAGGGCCCTTAAAAGAAGCAGTGAAAAAAAAAAAAGGGAAATGGCGAATACGTCCTAGATGGACCAAGGGTTGACACAAGTGGGGGAGAGAAGAAAAAAGTTTAGGTGTGCCATAGTTTGAAGGTTTAATGGGTTTTCTTAGGTGGCCATTACAAAGTGGAAGAATGAAAATGGGTTAAATTTAAAACAATTTTTCAATTTTACGCATTACTTTGGGCCCCAAATGAAATTAGGGAACTAAAACACAATTTCCGAAAAGAAGTTCCTGTAAAGCTGTACAATTGCAAAAAAATATTTTCACAAAATTTTCCTTTCATAAAGGGAACAACTTCAGGGGTGAGACATTTGAATTAACCCCTTTTAATTTTTTCATTTGTGTAAGGGAGCCTAACGTAACCTTGGGGCAACCTCTAAATGTTTCCAAAAAATAAACCAAATTTACAATTTTTTTTTTTCTTAAGGTAAACAGTTTAAGGGTAAGAAAGGAAATTTTTATGCTTTTAAACCACTCTAATATACAAGTTGGGCAGAAAGCTAGAACCCCTTACTAACGGCACCCCAAAAAGTATTGATAGAAATTGTGGCGGGGCCCTCATCCATTTGGCCAAACATGTTCCAACTTTCCCCCTAAATGGACAATTGTTTACCCAAAGGGGTTTGTGAAAACCCTTACAGGAAGAAGAAACATTTTGATTAATAATCTTCACTTTTTAGAACCCTGCACTTGTCCATATATTAATTCTTAAAGGGGTTTTGCCATGAAGTAAAATCCCCTGTGGAAGGTGGCTTGTAGAGGCTATGAGACAACCGAATGGGGAAAGGGGAGAGGGATGTGCTTGCAAAGTTTTCCTGTTCTTTTCCCTTTTCAGTACCCCAAACCCCCCCCCCCCCAAGCAGGTTTGTGGGCTTATTTAAAACCCCCAAAAAAAAATTGGGGAAAACTGTGCCAGTGCCGCCTCTTCCCCATTCATTTTGCTTCGTGGCAAGACCCCTTTAAGACTTTTATCCCCATGGGTACAGTTTTCCCGAGGGCGTGAAGAAAAAATGGTAAAAAGTTAAAATTGGGCCTGCTCATGTACAAAGCACTAAGTGTATTATTAAATCTAGACCAAAAAAAAAGGATTGGCTTTTTCCTTAGGTATGCTAGCAATTCTTAACCAAATTTCCCCAAGCTCAAAACATGATATTTGTAGATTTTAAAAAATGGAAAATGAGACTTGATGACAGAACATTTAACAAGTAGATGTTATGGGCACAGTGCACTTAGTTCAGGAAACACCATCGTTCCCCCCTAAATTTGTATGTTTAAAAACATTTTCATTTAAGATGCAGATTACAAATTACCCACAAAAAAGAACACAGCATGAATTTACTGCCCTTTTGAGAGGAATAGAGAAACCCCCTTGGGAAAAACCATTTCCTTTTTTACAAGGACGCCTTCATTTAAAAGAAACCAATAATTAAAAAAAAATACATAATTGCATATTCATACGCTTTCACATTACTAAGTGCAGGAGCTGGAGGTTGTTTATTGTATGTAGGATTTTTCTTTCAACTTCTATGTAGTTTGGCTTGTTATTTTTACCATTTTTCTCTAATCTCTTTTTAGGATAATTTTAAAAATGTTGCAGTAAGTGATATTGAAGGAATGTTAGTTACAAAACAAAAATAGAGCAGATAAAAAAAAAGTACCCCTAAAAAAAACATACAACAAAATACCTAGCTATATATTTCATAAGCTATTCATCTAGTATAATATCCCTTGATAATAACATTCTTAGAGTTATGTTTAAGTTTAAAAGTTTTGTCGAAATGTTTAAAAAACGCGCAATAGACAGGAAAGTATAGGGCATTCACTTAAAGGGATTTTCTCACCACAATGATTGGCTTTTAACAGTTGGGGAAAGGGGAAAAGAAACATTACAAATCATTGCCATTTTTTTTGCTGCTCAGGGGATAAAGAAATTTTATTTTTTGCTCTTTGGGACACAAGTTCTTAGAAGGGTTTTCTCGCTCAAAGATCTATTTTTAATGAGGGGGGCATTAAAAAAAAAGCACCTTTTCAATTGTTGCATTACCTAAACATTTTGTATACAGATAAAATTTTTTAGCTTTAATCCCCCCCCTTGGGGTTTTTTTGGT
Source organism: Phyllomedusa bahiana (assembly GCA_025379985.1). Taxonomy (NCBI): domain Eukaryota; kingdom Metazoa; phylum Chordata; class Amphibia; order Anura; family Hylidae; genus Phyllomedusa; species Phyllomedusa bahiana. The sequence continues at coordinate 61,633 of JAODAL010009979.1, forward strand.
CTAAGAAGTTTTATTCCCCCCTCCACAAAAGGGTTTTTGGTTGGGCCAAAAACCCCTTTTTCCGTAAAATTGGGGGGGAAACCCCCATTTTTTTACAAATTTTCACCCCCTTTTTTTTTGGGGAACACTTGGGGGCCCCCTGGATAGGACACGCCCCCCCCCGGAATGTATTTGGGTGCCCCACACTCTGTGCTTACTCCCCCCTGGGGGCGTGAAATTGAAAGTGAAAACTTGCCCACTTTTTCCCCCCCCCCCCCCCCCCCCCACCCCCCCCCGGGGGCTGAGTGCAGTTAAAAAAGGCTGTCTATGCTCCCATTTCCCCCCCCCCCCTATGTAAGGTTGAGCAATTACGGTTTTTTAGCTGCTTTAAAATTTACTCTCCCCCCCAAAAAACAACCCTTAAACTGCTCCCCCCATTTAAACACATCTTATCAATGTTAATTACATTATCACATTTTTTTTCATCGTTCAGGCTGTATATAAATGCTTCACCAATAAGGTTTTTTGGTTACAAGGGGGTTTTGGCAGAGGGTTGCAGAAGTGACATCCTCTCTCTTCCCCTCTCAAAAAAGTCTTCGTGAGGGAGACACGCCATTGGAGGGGAGACCACCCTCGGGAGAAGGGCCCACCCCCAGTTTTGAAGCTGTAAAAAGTCAACAGCTAAATCTGCGAAAGCTTGTGATCAGAAAACCCCTTTAACGACAACCTATCCCCAATAGATAAATAAATAGAAGCATTCACCCTCTGCGCAAGTGTTTTATGTCATCCCCAGAAATGAAAGGGGTTTTCTGGATATGGCATTCAGTTAACACAACATATACACAAAAACAAAAATCCAAGGAACATCCAATGGATGGAACAATATCCAGCATTATCCTTGTATAAAATGCATTGTTACAGCTTCATTTAAAATTCACATAAAAGCACCACAGCAAAAAAGAAATAATATAAATGCAAAAATTAGTTAATAGAACTCTTACGCATTTTGATTCAACTTTTAAAACAAAAATGGACCAATCAGAACAAAGTAACATAAAGATCCACCTGATGCTTACGCATTGTTACATAGTATGAAAGCTGTCTAAAATTCACTTTGTTGCCCACAGCAACCAATCAGAGCGCCCCTCTCATTTTATATAGTGCTCTGAAAAAATAACTGGTTGCTATGGACAACAAAGTGAGTTTTAGACCCAGACAGTTTTCATGCATGTGGCCCATAGTTTGTAAGGCTGAGAAAAGACAGACGTCCTTCAGTTCAGCCTGTTGTAGTCTAAATGACTTTTACTCATAGCATAGTGTCATAACTTTTAGACCCACCTTTTAAAATAAAAAGTGACCAATCAGAACAAAGCAACATAAATAAATATCAAAATATGGATATAACACCTTATATCTAAAATAATAAAATGTATAAATAATACATAAGATCTATTTTTAAATCTATGTGAGATCTGTTTTGTAAATGAGCCCAGATGGAAAACATGAGTTCAATGATAGAATCCATTGGACTTCCCGTTGCTGGTCCCCTTCCCCAGCAGGCTTCAAAACTTTTTCAATAGCGAGAAAAGAAAGAAAAGTGGATATATCTGATGCATGGAATTCTACAAAGTGGTGAGCGACACCTGATATATAGCAGTTATTTTTGCATATATTTAATATATGCTCACTAATGTCCTGTTTCAACTTTCGCTATGTGCAGCCTACATAAATCAAATGACATAATGAATAATAAATCATAAATATAACCTGTGTAGAGTTGCTATTTAAAAAGACAGTATTTTGTAAACCCTATCAGACCCTACAGATCTGAAAGTTTTTGTTTTGCATGCATATCTATAAACACTGCAATGATTTTCTGCACATGCAAAGAAGCCATGTTCAGATAGAGTGAATATATCTGATACATGGACTTCTACAAAGCAACACCTGATGTATTGCAGTTATTTTTGCGAATGCTTAATATATGCTCACTAATGCGCTGTTTCAACTTTCGCTATGTGCAGCCTACGTATATCAAACGACATAATGAACAATAAATTATATACAGGCAGTCCCTGGGTTACAAACGGGATAGGGACTGTAGGGTTGTTCTTAAGTTGAATTTGTATGTAAGTCAGAACAGGTATATTTATTACATGTAATAAAAAAAAAAATGTCGTTTTTGATAGTGCAAGGAAGGGTTTTCACATTTGTTTACATTTGTTGCTGTCTGTGGCCTTTTTTAAAATAATTCACCTAACGTTCTGTATCTCATGTGCAGCTGTGGCATGCTGGCACTTGGTTATCATGGGGCGTGACTCAGTGTTGAATGTCAGCCACGCCCCATAAGTCTCCGTTTGTAACTAGGGGACGTATGTAAGTCGGAACGATGTAAGTCGGGGACTGTCTGTATATATAACATTTTGTAAAGTTGCAATTTAAAAAAGACAGTATTTTGTAAACCCTGTCAGACCTTACAGATTTTTGTTTTACGTGCGTATTTAGAAACACTGCAACAATTTCCTTTGCATGCAAAGAAGCCCTGTTCAGATAGCCAGTTCTTTTATTCCGTGGCAGAACGGAAACTGCAGGGCAATAAAAAATGTGATAGTATATGTCCTTATTTTGCCACACATCTACATCCAGCTGACAAAATGGCTTTCAGTTTAGTATTTCTGTTTTACACAGGTAGGTATCGAAAAAAGATCTTATTTAAGTTATTAAAATTCATACTGAATGGAGTGGAAATAACAAGAGTGGGCTCTTTATTGGACTTATTTTTATATACATCATCATTAAGTAATGAATGTTGAGGGCACATTTCAATATATCGGTAAGCCCCATCCAACATTCATTTTTTTTATACCCACTCTGTTTCAACCTGTCATGAAGTCCGGATATCTGATTGTGATAAATGTCAGGACCCGAACACGCTCTTTTGACTTTCAGGTGTTCTCCATTTGGAAGCGCCCTGAGAGTGTGTATAGGGTGACACGATGTGGCTTGGAGAACCGTATTGCTGGCTTGTGGCTCTCTGTACAAAGAGCTAATAATAGATCGTGTGACACCATCACCGTTTAAAGTAAAATAAAGAAAATTTATAGATGTGTCAGAGGTAGAAATGGTAAATTTTAAATTGAGAGGTAAGAAGTAATTGATCCCGACACTCGTGCAGAAGATTCCTCAGATCGTAGTAGCAAAAATACACTCTCTTATTGAAAAAGTTCATATAATAGTCTGAGAAAAACATAGAAGAATGATAACATTGGTCGCTGTCAGCGCCGCTAGTACCCGTATCGTAACTGACATACACATCTAAAACACTTCTATCCTCTTATAGCAAGTGCCCGGTTAATCAAGGTTCCTCACTTGTAAAGATTAACCCTTATGGTAAGATCGATCAGAAAAATCCCCTCACATTCACATATTGTGAGCTAATAATGCAGTTAGCTTGACAACCTAACTTTAAAATCAAATTGATGGAGAAATAGCAACACATGCAGACATCTATGCACAGAGACACAAAATCTATCAATACAAAGTAACCAGATGAAACTAGTAAATATAGCTAATAGTTAACAAAAGATCCTTTTGAAGTTCCAGGCCCCGAGGGAACCGGTAATCCAAAGTGAGGATCCAATATCTTCCCTATTCATAAGGGCCTTCCTCCAATCCCCTCCTCGCCACAGGTTTGATTAACCGGTTCTCTAGTGCCGGTACTCATGTATATGTGAGAATACCGGAGAACATCTAAAAAAATGCCTGCTGCCCCTTGAAAATTTTGCGAGACTAACCTGTTTGGAATCATGAATATCTCTCGGATCGGACATATAGATTTCGGGTGGTGTGCATCCCACATATGCGTGCTGCATATATCGCACTATATCAGATAATCACTATGAGCAGCGCAATGGAGAAAGCTCTGAATTTTATATTGTCGTGCCATGTGACAGCAGAAGAAAGAAGTGTCCGGATTTGACCAATAGACTTACGAGGACACATCTACTTATGCCGCATTTGAAAGATCCCTTAAAATCTACCACGTATTCTCCTGGGTTTCACAGTTAAACAACACACATGCTTTGGGGAAATCATGTTGCCTAACGTACGCCGTCTTGTGGATATAAAGTTTACATCTGGGTTCAGATTGACCGCCAATTCTGGATCTATAGGTAATCCAGAATTGGCGGGACTACGCATTTCTGAGCAGAATAATATAAACAAGTTATAGTGACTAGGATCTGGAAGGGTCGTTTGAGCAGGATTTATTCATTGCCAGTTTGGAGTGCGGAAGGAATTTTTTTATTAAAATGAGACAAGCGTCTATCTCATGAGGGTTTTTTGCCTCCTCGCGTAGCAATACGTTAGAAAAAATAGGCTGAACTGGAGGATTAGGTCTTTTTTTCAGTCTAATAAACTATTAACTATTTAGTAACTAAATGCATAAAAACTAGTAATGGCCACCACCTCGTGACCCCAAATAACAGAGGTCATTAATGTAGTGGCCATACCAGATAAATACAATACATAAAGAATTGCAATCAGAAAATATGAAATTCAAGTGCCCAAATTGCCATGCAAATAATGTGCAAGTAAAGGGGAAAATTAGAACCGCCATCAAAACTATAAAAGTTAGACTGCAACAAACCCATCAATGCCATACTTTAAACAAGAAAGAGACCTATACATCTAGGGTGACCCAGGAATAGTCAGGATACCAAGTCAATAGAGGAGATTGATTCAGAACCGGTTTGCTGTTTTAAAGAAACCCTGTTTGTTTCCCACTTAGCTTTTAATAAAGAATCCAACCAGCCGTAATTCTTCACAAGGCAAACTCATACCGGAAACAATCTTGTGTAGTGTAATAGAGAAAATTTTTGTTTATGGACTTCTGGTGTCCTTGAAATGTAGGGCAATGGGATATTTGTACATATAGTCAACGTCATTGTTGTTCAATACACCTTGTGCCTGCCCTGTTGCTATAAAATAAAAAAAAGCTCTTCGGATATTCGTGTAGGCCCACCAGTTAATTTGCGATAATACTGCCAGACTCCAGATGAGAAAAACCAATGTGCAATACAAAGAGAAGTCCATAACAACGTGTTGCCAACCTTTCTTGCCTGACAGAGTTATAATGTTTTTTTAATTATTTGTTAATTCTTTAATTGCTTTAATACTATGCCAGGTACAAGTTTTTATTTTTGCAAACTAGTAGGTTATACAAATCCTTCAAATCCTGTCTCCCTAGACCTTGAAAATTATCTATCGGGACTTGGGAATCTAGTGGATAACAACAGTGGATTGTGAATGTCAACAAGAGATCCGGTTGGTTTTTCGCTACAATTAAAGTTTCGCATCTGTAGCTCCTCTTAATCACATAGGCGTCAGTAAGAATCCTGCGGCTGACAGACCAGTTCTAAATCGCTGTAAAGAGAACCTGCAAGCAAGTAGTGTGCAAACCGCAAACAAGGCATGTGTCCCAGAGGGGGGTGGGGGGGGGGGGGGGGGGCGGTGTCCCTTATTCTATTAATGCTGTTGGTCAGGCATTTATGCTAAAATCTTCAGGGTTCAGCAGAAAAGAGTCATTAAAGGGTTGTCCCATCACCGCAAGTGTCATAAGATGCGCGTCACTTCCTGTCAAACTGTCTGTAATTAGCATATATTTAGCTCTGTGTAGGCACTCAGTTTTATTCAACTGTGTGTATCCCAGACCTCTGCTAACATCTAGATTACCAGAAGCTCTCTGAAACTGCAAGCAGAGATTTATCTAAATCAAACACATTACTGGTTTTTTGTCTAAATAATCAATCACACTCACGCGCTCACTCTGGCTGCTGCGTACCTGTGTGATAGACCTGTGTGGATGACTCCACCCCTGCTATCGACAGAAAAAAAATCAGTGAAGCAAATAAACAGGGTCGTTCCACTTTCCACTACATTTAATCGCTTGTTAAGACAGCTATGATCTTCGCTTTATGCATTGATTCAGGTATAGACAACGCTTTTAGGCTATTTACTAACATGTTTAAATGAGGTCTCCTGTGTTATCCAGCCTTCTCGAATCGGATTACTGCGCCTAAGTCCCCGCACTGCGCACCACACCTGGTGGAGGCGCAGAAACTTTTCTACAGGCATTTTGAGTGCACATTCTCGGGCGCGAATCTTAGGCCGCAGTCCCCCAGTGCGTCTAAGGCCCCACTGCGCCTCACACACTGGCGAGGCGCGGTGGCGTTACACCGCATGTATGAGCGCACCTCGTGCCAACATACAGAGCTTAAAATTTCGCTTGAAATCTGCGAAAACATGCCGCTCCGACACGGTTTTCATACAGGCGCCCCATGTGTTTATTATACATTTTATTTTTGTTTTGAATGGCGTTATTCCCATATTTCCGAGTTGATTTAGTACTTTTGTTCTGAGTGGACCATGTTGTTTTAGAATTTGGGTAAAAGAGTAAAAGTCGGGTGATCTCTCAGTAACGAAGTGTTTATTTATATTATTTCTTTTTTGCTGTGAGGTTTTTTTGGTGAGTTACTAAAGAAAGCTGTAACAAATGTATTTTACACAAGGAAGGGGCAGGATTTTTGGTCCTTCCATTGGATACTTTCAACTACCCCTCCTCTCTCCCGGTCTCTGTATCGGAGTGTTCCACAAACGGTCCATTCGACCATGGTGCGGTACTCCAGTAGAATCTTCTGTCCTAGCAACAGAGTTTGTTTACCTAAGTAAATGACAAGCTTCACCCACTAGAGCTCGTAAGCCTTGCGTACTACATTTTTAGACATCTCCTGTAGTCATTACTGTAACAGAATAGCTAGGAATAGCCGCTTATAGCTACACCACTGTGATAGACCCACCCACACAAATAAACATAAGCCACTGGGACATAAAGATAAAAAAGTGAATGCTAGATTCACACAACATACTTTTTCTCCAGAAAAAATATGTTGTATAAAAAATTCAAAATGTTGAATGTATGCTACAGTTTGCCTCTTTTCAATGTAATTGTCACCGAATTATACCGGTTTATGGATAAACCTGACCTCCAATTAGGATAATTTGCGGCTCCCTCTCTGAGCTTCATACCTTAAAAAAGCAAGATAATTATCATGCCCACCTGTTTTTAGGTGTTATTTTATGCATCCACAAAATCGCTTAAAAAAGTAACTGCCGCCGACACACCAGTTCTAAATAGATGTAGTTGTGTGTAGAATATGACAGTAGGAATGAAAGTGTTAACGACAAACATTTTTGGCAGGTAACAAACAAAATTGGTGCATAGACTGTTTATGTGCCAAACTTTATCGCATTAAATGTGTCATCAGGCGCACATTGTGAAAAGTTTTTCGTAACCTGTTTCATACTTCTATAAACCGCAATAACAAATAAAATGCGCGACGCGAATTTCATAGATGTCGCCCCAATGTCCAATGCTGTTAATCTCTATTTAGGCCCAGTGGTAAACTTCACTTGGCTTTTGTGTGTTAATTGGAGCTTAAAAAATGGTGCATAAAAAGAAGGCGTGAAAGCTAGCCTAACAGGGTGGAATATAGAATAAACCAGAATCAACCGAAAGACAGAATATTAAACTATATCAGTTTCTATGTAAGAATAAAGGTCAGTTGTTTGATCGAGGTATTTTCTTCGCCCATACTTTTTTACTCTCCTTTTTTTAGTACTTGTGAAGAAAATCCAACCTATTTTGGAGCTGAGATTCAATACACCTTCGGCTAGAAGGATGTGGCAACCAGGGTATGGTCCCTTCCTTTCATATATGATAGTGCCTGGTTTTACTATTAATATTATATATTTCATGTCCCTTTCCTCACTTCAAAGTACTTCATAATAAAGTTCGTTGTAAATAAACCAGTTGGGGCTGCTCAGTACATAAAGTGCACTGTAAGCGATTCGAGAACCAACATAATTACGCAAGGGTGTTTTCTTGGAACCCAAAAAGAGTTCCCGGGGAGTGTTCCCTTGTTCGACCAGTAGGGCTTGTTTCACTGGTGTAATGTGCACCAACTATTCGGTGACATGCCCAATGTGAAGAAACCTGGTGGCGCTTGCTATAAGGTGAATGGTTGCATTTTGTAACCATACCTATAGTATCGGACATTGTGCGTTGGTTCTGTATTGCATCCTGACACTGGATGGTATTTGAAAAGACAAAAGAACAAGAGTGTGGCGAGCTAAGCTCAACATTTTTGTGGTGCTGTCGCTGTCTCAATAATTTTGTGGTCTACCTAGGGTCCTCATGTCTAGAATCTGAATTTTGAGTCTGTATGATTTATTTTAGGGCCTATTTGGGGTATGATTAATATTGGGATCTAAAAAAGTATTAATTAGGGGTATTGGGCCTATGTCTGATTATTTGAGCGATCTGCCTTGGCGTATAAATAAATTAAGGGGTCTGAACAGGTCTGTATTAATTTTGGGGAGTTATCTGGGTCTGATTAAGATAGGAAGGCCTGGGATCTGAATACATTTTATTGAATTGGCCCAGATCAGAATTTATTGTGGAATCTGACAACTGATGCCCATGTAAAAACATTATCCTTTGTTCTTATTCATTACGCCACTTGGTACTTTAGAATATTTGTGTCACTCAAATATATTTTTACTAATTAAATGAGATACAGATCCAGATTCTTTTCTTCTTACTGTTTTTAATTTTTTTACATTTAGATTCTTTGACTTCTGTTTTGTACTATATAATGATGGAGGAAGTCCATCTTGCACTGAGCTGCTTGTAACAGCATTTAAAAAGATGCTTTACACAGCTTCATGGACAAGGATCCTCTGAACAGGAACTCATTGATCTCTATAAAAGATCTAGGCATGCTCTGGAACTGGAAGAAATCCTGAGCCGAAAGGGTGACTAGTCCGATAGTATAGGTGGAGTCTGGTTATCTATACACATTGTGTCACCTTTCAGTGTATTCCTGTCTGGGCTGATAATAAGGAGATTGCTGAAAAGCGTGTTACCTACAGAACAGGGTTTTAGAGACTATTATTTGGCCTGGGTATCAGAAAAGTGGAGCCGTCTTGGAGTCGTATAGTGTACGCACATTACACCCCCCCCACAACCACCCAGCTATACGGCTCCAAGACGTGTGAGAACGTACCCTAAAGTTCTCATTGGCTGCATGCATACGTTACATGTTGATTTAGAATTCCTGTTACAAATGAGAACATTTTGTCCGTTGCTGGACTTATAATATTGGCATGTTACTTGTTTTTAGTCCTTTTTTTCCAGCATGTAAAATAGTTATTGGTAGGAATTCCCGCCTAATAAGATTTCGTTTTTAATCTTATGAGGTTGGGAAATCCTACATTACACTAAGCTACATGTACAGTTATTGAACGGGAATAGTTAACACTATGATCACATCACAATGCACATAGAACAACTAAAAAGCGCAATGCATTCTCCTTTGATAGAGTCAAATGTAAAAGCCTTTAATGCATTTTTATGGGAGGTGTAAACTGTGCTGCATGCTGCACATAAACTCTTTTCATTTGTTCTCATCCTCTGATAATGGAAACATGTAATGACACAAGTGGTTGCCCCAGCGTTTGTTTTTAAAGGTACATCATAAAATCATGCTTGTCCTGTACCTTGCCTCTTTGAGTTCCACTAACACCGACACACATTTAAGAAGCAGTTAATGGGGTCATGATTGTCACTGATGCTCAGCTCAGTATCATATATAGTGGATTAAACAAATGTATGCGGCACCTAGTTAAAGGGGATTTTTTCCAGCTGCATCAGTTCGCTTTTTCTTGTAGCGTAATTTTCTCAGGTCCCTCCAAATCCAGGGGCGTTTTCTCTTCCCCTCCCACGGGGTTTTCTTAACGAAAGCATGATCATCTTTCCCCCCCCTTTCAACAGTTCGTGCTCGCTCCTGATCCATTGTGTTTGTTTGAGATCGGTGGGAGGGGATAGCCCATCCCTGCTCCCCCCTCTCTGTCTGCAATCCACTTACACACACTGTGTCGTTCTCTCCTATGCAACTTATTTTGTAAGAGCGGTAATGTTTAAATACAAAGCCCTGGCTTTCAGTCAAGACAGTCTTCATGAACGCAAGAGCACTGATCTCTTCTCCTCACAGCGGGAGGTTGGGTACATGTGATTCCAGTCTTCTATGAACTCAGCCAAAGAAGCACAGATCTGTCTCGCTTTCTATATTACAGGCAACACATTAGCACCAAGCACAATTCCTGCTGTTATTCGGATTGTAAAGCAGCTGCTGTGTTACGGTGCACTGCTGGCGTGCAGAGTGAAATGTTACCGCGCCTTATTCTGAGGAGAGAGGCGAGGAATGCACGCACCCCTGAAGTACACCAGGGCCAGACAGAATGTAATGTATTAGAGCCGCAGCTAATGAAATGGAAAGGAGGTGAATCCGACCAGCACTGGTACAGTGGTTTACAGAAAACGAAGTAAGGGAACAGTGAAAACAAGACAGACTTTGTAAATGACATCCAATCGCAAAGGGCTTGTTTTCCACTGTCCCCTTATTCTATGACCAATTTAATGTAATGATACAACCCCTTTAAGTAATTTTGTTTCCATAAATCATCACATACAAAAGGAGGCCTAATTATAACATACTGTTATGTGAATTACTTAAAGGGGTTTTCTCACTACAGGCTTTCACCACCATCGTCTGCTTTCTCTCTGTCTTACAGTTTCAAATCATGGAGCGGGTCTCTCCTCCCAGGAGGCAGGTCACTGTGTGAGCAGTGGAAGCGAAGATTGCATCAGCTCTGCAACCTCCTGGAAGGTTCATTCTCATGCTGGAGAGCTGTGATAGCTCTGCCTCCCTGGCTCCAAACTTTGAAAACAGGGTTTCCCATTTACCCCTGAAATGAGAAAAAAATGTAAAAATGCAAAACTGCAAGCATGGTGTATGGGGGTTTATTTTAAAAAGGGGGTGGGGGGCGAGAGTATAAGATGTGTTATATGGGGGGGGAGCACCCGTGTATAAGGTTAGTTTTTGGGGGAGGGGAGCAGATTTTTATAAGGGTGTGTTATATGGGGGGGGGAAAGGGGGTTTGTTAAGGAAAAGGTTGTTTAAATGGGTGGAGGGAGCAGGTATATAAGGGTGTTTTTTAAAAATTCTGACAAAGAAAGGGGAAGACCCCGAAATTCCCCATTTTTTTCACCCAGAGAAAAATCTTTTTAAAGGGGGAAAGCGGGAGCCAAGCACGGCAAGCATTTATTACACAGCCCCCGAGGGGGTGGGGGGCACAATGAGAACACGGGACAGGAAAGCAGTTTGCACAGAAAGCTCAGGCCCCCCAGCCTCGTTTCACTCAGCTCAGGGGGGAGTGAGCGAAGAGAGTGCAGACGGGCCAATCCCCCCCACAGGGGTCTTGGCCCAAACCCAGCTGTTAAATTTAGCTCAAACCACACCCCAAAATTAGCTAACCCCCCCACTATACTAAAAAGCCCTGGTAAAAAAAAAAACCAATTGAAAAAAGTGTTTTAATTTTTATTTGCCTTTTTTCATTGCGGGTATGATTTTTTGGTGCGAGAAAACCCCTTTAAATGTAAATTTAAAAAGAAAATCCCTGTTTTTTAATCTCACCTTTATAAAACAGAAAATTATTTTGGGGCCCAAATTGATGAATGCAGTTTAAAAAGAAATACAAATTATTTTTTATATTACCAAAATCACTCCCGAAGGACAGACATTAAGCCCATTTTTTTTTAAATTTTTTTTTGTTTTATAATGTACTAACATATTTCCCATCTTTTGTAGAGAACAAACCTTGTGAAGTTTTTATTTATTCACATTTTTAAAAACCAGCTAAGATTCGGTAAAAAAAAGTTTTAGACAGGCTGGGAGGGGAACTTAATAAGGTCCGGGGTTAGCTTGTAAAGGTATCGGGGAACCCAAAGCGGGACTGCATCACACGCTGCGGTTTTAGGATTCATATAGCAAACACGACAATCAAGGTGGTCCCACTCTGGCTTCAAGAGCAGGGAATTAGGAGAGTACTTGGAAGTCTTGCACAGGCTCTTCTTACTAATGTTGGACGTTTCTAGCCATGGGACATGTCGCATTGTCTTGCTGGAAGATCCCACCCGCCTCAGGAAAGACAATCAGTAGGTATGGGTAAATGTGATAACAGGGATAGAGTTATACCCAGATTGGTCGGTTGGGGAGTTCCCTTTCCCAAACAGGTTTTAAAGGACCCCCAAAAAAGCAAAAAAAACATTCCCCAGATCATAACGCTGCCACCACCAGGATGTTCGTTCTATGATCTTTCTGACATGCAAATGTCCATCAGCTCCATAAAGCAAAAAAGATGGCTCTTCGGGGATGCAAACTTTATTTTTGCCAAAGGTGCGTGACTATCCAGCTCTTTTGGGGGCCCCTACAAATGTACGTTCGCGAAAATGTTGTTTCAGCACAAATTTTTGGTAGCCCCTGGTTCATTTTGGTTTGGGGAGCAGCTCCCCTTAGCATATCGTCCACCCCCCCAAAAACCTTTATAGTCCGATGGTCCACCCAAATTTCCCCCAAAACACTTATTTGCAATGATGCAATTTGTCCCTCCCAAAACAAAAATTTAAACCTAGGAAACCATGAGCAGTTTTACACCGATAAAGCAAAAACTGCCCTCCTTGGCCCAAAAGTCCCATAATTAAAAACCCTTTTTTCAAAATCTAATAAATTGTCTTTTTACCATGATGGCAATAGGGGATTATGATGTGTCACGGGGGCCCCCTGCCCCTCGTTCCCGGGGGGGGCCGGCCCCGGGCCGGGCCCCCCCCTTTTGAGCGGGCAGCGTTCCCCCTACCTCGGGGCGCGGGCCCCGTCCCCCCCCCTGCCGGTGCCCAGCGTCCTTTTTACCCGGCCCCCGTCCCCGCCCCGGCTGCCTCTGTCCCCCGGGGGCGCGGCCTGCTCCCTAAGGCGCCCCGCGCCCGGCCCGTTTTTTATTTAAAGGGCCCCGTGCACCGGAAATTTGGTATTTCCCCGGCCCCGGGGCCCCATTTTTGCCCTTCCTCTTCCCAGCGAAACCCACCGGGTCTTTTTGTCTGTTTTTCCTAATGGGGAAAGCGTTCCTGTTGCCTTTTCTGGGTTATCGTGTACCCGTACCCTTTTTTCCTAAAATTTTCCCGCCACCAATCTCTGCCCGCCTGCCCTGACCTTCCCCCCCCTGTCCCCGAACAGGCCGGGCCCGACCCTTTTTTTACCCCGGCCCCACCCTCCGGCCGCCACCGCAAACAAGTTCCGCCAGTGGGGGAAGGGGACCCCGGTTTAACCCCCCCGCCGGCAGCAATTCCATCCCCCTTTGGGGGCAGGGGTCGGTGGAAAAACCGGGAGCTACTTAGATTCCGCTCCCTGCTGTGGGCTTTCACCATCACTACCGCAGACCGTTACAGTATGCCTATTGCACACCTTATATGTCCACCAAGCCACTCACTACAAGTGACTTCCTTTATGACCTACACACTGCTGACATCGAAAGTAATAATGTGACTGTATTAGGCTATGGTCAGTCACTTTAAGAATATACTTAACCAAACACAGCCACTTTATCAGACAAAACTATAAAATACATTGGTACTGCTAGGTCCAGAACACCTTTCAGTATAAATTTACCTTGGTGCTGCTCAGTGTCAGCTACACTATAGACAGATTATTTTGTGTAGAGACACATTGGAAACTCTAAATAATTATTAGAATAGGAAACATTTACTTAAAACATTTACATAAAAACTAAGCCAAAGGGAAAGCCTCTAAATTACCTGCACCAATCAGTCAGGTCACTGGTTTTATCCTGCCTCAGAAATTTGAGTATTATGGGAAACAGTTTTAGACTGGGTTCACACTTCATTTTCTGCTCTTTTGCAAGGTATCCATTGATGTTTCAGAAAAAACATTACCCAGACCTATACTATGGTGGAGCCATAGAGAAGATTGGTATCCATTTCTGATACCACAAGAGGTAATCCACGGCACACCAGTATGATGCAAGTGTAAATATATTTATTGAGATATCAATCTGTTGATTCATGGGAATACAATATATGGAAAAACATTTATAGTAATATGTCCAGATTACTGCACAAGTATAAGGTTAACAAATGTCATTAGAATTGTCGGGTACCAACGTTTCGGCATTGATGCCTTTGTCAAGTGATATCAAAAATATATGAGGAGGAATCCACTAGGAGCATATAGGTGGAGCTAAGGATAAGGGTGTCAGCCAGCTCTGTAAGGTATAGCCGATATAAGGAGTCCCACAGGAGGTCTAGTGAGAAAGCCACCAGCTTATATAGGTGGCTGAGGAGCAAAGAAAGGACGTCTAGTAGGTAAAGAAGTCACCGCCTCCACTCTTTACCTACCAGACGTCATCTCTTTGCTCCGTAGACTACAGACTACATTTGCTCTGATTCCCAAACGTACATGCCTTGTGTTGGAGACAAAAGTGTGGTAGACCATGCTTTTGTGTCTGGTAGACAGTACTGTACATTTGGTAAGTAGAACAAACATATTCCTAAGAACTACATTTGCTCTATTGCTCTCTATGGCTCTGCCACAGAATATGTCTGGGTATTGTTTTTATGGTATTCCAAACAAGATTATGTTTCCTCTACTGTACTCGATGGCTCTGCCATGGCATACATTGGAGTACCATTTTTCACAGTACCCTAATGCGGAAAAAAAAATGTGAACATGTCTTTATATGCTGTAACAGCTTTCAACTGACTGGAAACTCTAGTGGTCAATCTGATTTTCTCACAACCTGTAGTGAGTGTCAGGACGTAGTTGAATTAGCAGCAAGGGTGCAGAGGTAACTGGCGTACCTGGCCCTGAATCCTGGCAGAACACAAAGGCTCCATTGATAGAAATGGCCCATGATAGGTAAGGGCATGGTACAGATTTGCCATTATTAATTATTTCTTCAATCAGCAGAGTAATTAAATAACCAATCTGAATATTCAGTTTTAGATAATATATTTGCACAGATTAAACCTGGTTCCCGATTGGAAAGATTTCAGTATACATGAGCATCTTGTTATTGATGCAATGCCTAGCCCAAGGTTACATAAAATGCAAATTCACCATCATCATTCAATCCAACTGGTTTTCAGAGAAAGCTGGACTAATATTCTCCAATCTCTCAATCCTGGCAGAAGCGCAGTCAGCATTTCGTGAAGTTTAAGTACTCAGCTGTGATTTACATAAAGGTCATTTTTATCAGCACAGAAACATAAGGCTCTTAGTCATCAGCAGTAGTGAGGAATCCACCCGCCTCAAGTTCCAATCAATTTCACTAACTTTATTATAACCCAGAATACGCACTTAGCATCTACTTTCTATAAAAGTATGATGCATTCATTTATAGTTAGTATTCTGGTTTTAAAGTCGTAGCCACAGTAACAATATGTGTACAGATTATTCCACAAAAGATAAACCTGTAATGTTACTTCTCCATAGTGTTGCTTAAATGGGACCCTGTTCAGTTAGACATAGGTTCATCCAAACTTGTGAAGAAAAAATTGGGTTTGGAACACCTCAAACCATAACTTTTTCACTAACCCTATCCCTTTCCCCAACTAAAGCGGCAAGTCTAATCCTAAATTAGGGTTAGGGCTGTTTAAAGGATTTTAGGGGGGTTAACCTACTGGTCCAGCAACCTCCAGTCCAATGTTACTTCCCTTTACTTTAGCACAGACCCAATGTAATGGTAACCAGAAATTACATTGGACCATAATATAAGGCCTATTTTAAAGTAACTGGAAGTGACGTTGGCATCAACATCCTATGTGTTTTTCAGTTACCTTAATATTAGGCCTATGGTAAAGTAACCAGAAGTGATATCGGACAGGATATTGGACAAGAAGTTAAGCTGCAAAAGGAACATCTTGTTGCACGACCGTTAAGTTAACCCCCTAAAACAACCCTTGTGGTTATGGTAGATAGTTTGTCAATTTCAGTCAAATAAACAATTTGGGCAATCCTGAACTAAAACTCTCAGATTTGGGTCAAATATGACATTCGGGCATAACACTGCTTATCCATACTTAAAGGTCATCTCTTCTTCTGACCTCTAAAGTCCTGGTCCTCAGATACGGTCAAGAACTCCTAAAGCTATATGTATACTTGTTACTATTTCTCTCCAGTAATCTCCTTTTCCATCAAGAAAAGGTGGAGCAGATCATTCGGTATGCACACATAGCCTTAGATCATGAAATCTTATGAATATAACTGCTGAATATTACCGTATATAATTGCTTTAATTATTTCGGTTCAGTATTCTGGCTTGACATAATCAACTAACATTTATTTCTGCCTCCTCACTTGATCTTGGAAGCTCTATCTATGCTTTTCGATGGCTTGACATTTTCAGCTTTTCAGCATGTGAACATAGTTGTTGCAGAAATAAGGCTCCATGTGCTGCTGGATCATGCCCCATGTGTTGCTGTATGTCAGAGATATTCTCCCCTAAAAGCACTATAATATGGCATCTGGAAATAATACTCCATATGCCTTTGTATTAAATTGGAAACATACAGAGGTAAAGTTGAACCCCATAGAAGTTTCCAATTTAAAATCACAATAACGGAACAGGGGCCCTTGGGGCCCTTACTTTTTTAAAAACCTTTCATGTGTCCCTGACATCTGCCATCTTTATTACTGCACAATCATTGGAACATAGGACAGAGATTGGTACTAAAAGATAGGCAAGACCCGCAAGGGGGGATATCATTAAAAGGATGGGTAA
Source organism: Phyllomedusa bahiana (assembly GCA_025379985.1). Lineage (NCBI taxonomy): Eukaryota > Metazoa > Chordata > Amphibia > Anura > Hylidae > Phyllomedusa > Phyllomedusa bahiana. Next base: position 78,361 of record JAODAL010009979.1, read on the forward strand.
CAATTTTACTTCTCCCTTCCAATTCTTCAATTTGGTTTTAAACAACTTATAAAAATACATTTTTTTTTTCACTACATTTCTTTCTAAAAACATTACAAGACAAACAACGTACAGAAACATATACTAATGTAACTGGGTAATATCCCCCCCCACACACAGTAATTTTTCAACTATTTTTGGGGTCCATCAAAAAATTTCTGGAATAAACAAAAAATTTAAAAAAAAATCAAAAAATTTAGTAGCAAAAGTAACAAGTATCCAAACATAAAAAAATCCCGGGGAAAAAAAAATGTTGTTAAAATACTTTTACTTTTTTTGAGGAGAATTTTTTTGTCCTTCTCCTTTTTTCACCCTTTGTTTTGGGTTTCTTTGTCACTCTAGGAAAATTTTCTACAGCAATGACCTTCTCCCCCAAAATTTTCTTCAGTAAAAAAAAAAAGGACCAAAAAAACTAATGAAAAAGAAACCTCTTTTTTTGTTATAATATTTGGCGATTACGTTATATCGCCTCGTCGATGGCGATATTTGGCCCATCGACAAGAAATTTTTGGTCGATGATAGAAAACACCCATACCATTAAATCCAAAGGGGGGACAACAACACTTCATTCTTAAAACCCAAACAGGGCTGGAGAAGTGGGAATTTAAATCCACAAAAAGTCAAATGGATCTTACTCTTTGCACAAAACTTAGGGTTTTAAACCAAGAAAAAAAAACACAAAACATTTACTATCCCGTCTTGTACCACAGCTGACCCTTAAACCCGCATCACCCCCAAATTAAAATCCAGAAGGGATTTGATTAAAACCATCATTTTCTTGAACTGGGGGGGGGGTGGGGGGGGGGGGTTTTTAACCAATTTTTTTGAAAATCCCTTCCTGGACAGCATGACCCCAAAACCCGCATGCCCCCCAGATAAAAAGTGCGAAAAAGGAGTTTTTAAAAACCCCCTTTTATTTTAGGGACATAAAAATTTTTTCGGGGCCACAGCAGACCCCCAAACCTATGAAAAGTTTAAAAAAAGTGCCAAAAAAGGGAGTTTTTAAACCACCATTTTATTTTCATGGACAAGAAATCCCTTTTCCGGGGCCACACATGAGCCCCAAACCGCATGCCCCCCACATTTAAAAACGTGGGAAAAAGGATTTTTCAACCACCTTTTTAGTTGAACGATTTTGACTATCCATGTCCAAAAACGCACATGACCCCAAAACCGCATGCCCCACAGACTGATGACACATCGGGGCCGGGATTTAGACGAGGATAAGACTGCGGGAGCGGGTTGTTTTAACCCATTAAAGAAAAAGATTGGCGCCGTTCGTTACAAATTTTCACAGGGCCCTGACCACGATGACGGGCCTGAGGGTCCTGCAACTGAGATCCCTGGCATCGTGTTTCGCCAGAAATTGGAAGGAGCCCCCTTCTCCGACCTCTACCTCCATGTCCTACCCCCTCTTTGCCCTTTAAAACCCCTGAATTTCGCTTCCATTTCAGAAATAAAAATTTTGAAAAGGGATGGAAGATTTTTTGGAAGTCTTTATTAAAAACGCAAATCACAGTTTTTCTCAAATCCCAAACAAAAAATTGCGGGTTTCAATTTTAACTGCAAGGTGGTCTATCAAAAAACTGGCCTGCCCCAAAAGTGAAAAAAACAGTATCTGAAAATGTATACGGGATAATAAAGGTATTTTTGGCCCCTATCAATTCCCCTTGGTGATACTAAATTGCGATTAAATTTTAAAAAAAAGAACTCTATTTAAAAAAAAGCTTAGACCCAAAAATGAAAAAACCCTGTCTTTAAAAATAACGATATTAAAAGGTATTTTTTTCACCTTTCAATTCCCCTGTGTGACTACAAAATTGCTGTATTCACTTTAATGCAATGCCCAAAGAACAAAGCGATGCGCCAAAATGAAAAAACACGTACTGAAATGTATTGGATAATAAAAGGTTTTTGGCACCTATCAACCTGTGCTGACTACAAAATTGCTGGGTTTTTTTTTAACTGCAAGGTGGGTATATCAAAAAAGCTGGAAAGGGCAAAATTTAAAAGAACACCTATCTGAAATGTAATACTGATAAAAAAGTGGAGTTTTGCACCTAACAAAGAGACCTGCAGTTACAAGAAAAAAATTGTATCCTAATAAAGTTCAGGCTGCCCAATATCCAGGAAATATTTAAATAGAAAACTGTTAATAATAAAGCTATTGCAGTGCAATGTCTACACTAAGTCTTGGTGAATAATCCAGTATTCTTTAAAGCTTGTCTGTGTTCGCCCCGGGGGGGCCCCCCCCCGTTGCCCCCCGTAACTTTACAGCGGTAGATGCTCCTTAAAAACTCTCTACCTAACTACATAAAATCTTCAAATCTCTGATCTAACTAAGTTGAAAGGGATCACAGCTAACATTTAAGCTTTCCTGTGAAGAAATAGAATAATTTCGCTGAAACTGTTGGAAAACAGGGAGAGCGCACGTCCTACTGCTAAGACGCTGAGAGACACTGATCATGAACAGGAAGGGCTGTTCTATGTAAAACAGGTCATGTGATTTTTCCAGCCAATCGCAACCATACACATCCCAGTCATGACGTTGCACACACATCTCACCCTGCTCTATTCTGTAAGCTGATTTGCTGGCCGCCAAAATGACAGGAAGCGCCGAAAATAGATGATGCACAGATTTTAACCTAAATTATCGCATGATCTAAAAATTTCGATCAACATAAAAACTGTGCCGATTTCAACTTTGTCGATAATAATCGCTCAACACTAGTTATAACTAATCTTTTTTATCTAATCATATCACAATATTACAGTTCAGATTCTACTTTAACTATTTAAGAGGTTGGACAATCAATGCCATTTATCTTCTATTCTCAAGATAGGAAATAAATGTCTGATCAATGGGGTTGACTGCTGAGACCTCCAATGATTACCAGAACAGGATTTTCCTGAAACTGATTGTAGCAGCAGTCTCACATCCACTGATTTCCAGTCCTCCACTGATTACCAGAGCAGGAGTTTCCGAAACCTATTGTAACTATACCAGCAGTCTCACATCCACACCGCTGCTCCATTCCGTATCTACAAGACTGCTGAAGATAGCTGAGTACAGAGCTCAGGTATCTTCAGCAGTCCTATTGACTGCTAGTGATCTATTAGACTGCTAACCATTAGCAGGATATAGTGTTTGGCTATCTTCAGCAGTCCCACTGACTGCAAGTGCTCTATTGGACTGTCAAAGTTTAGGTGAGTACAGTGCTTAGCTATCTTCGGCAGTTCCATTGACTGTTATCGCTCTGTTAGACGACAAAGTATAGCTAAGTACACACCTCGGCTACTTTCATCAGTCCAATAGACTGCTAGTACTCTATTAGACTATCAAAGTTAAGCTGACTACAGGACTCACCTATTTTCGGTTGTCCCATTGACTGCTAGTGGTCTATTGGACTGTCTAAGTTTAGTTGAGTACAGAGCTCAGCTACCTTCAGCAGTCCTACTGACAGTAAATAATGACAGATCTCTTATATCCTCGGCAATCCCATTGATTGCTCTATTGGACTGACAAAGTTTAGCAGAGTAGAGAACTTGGCTATCTTTGACAGTCCTACTGACTGCTTATCGTCTATGGGACTGTCAAGGCTTAGCTGGGAACAGAACTCAGCTAACTTCAGCAGTCCTACTGACAGTGAATAGTGTAGTCATGCACATGTGCCACTGCTGCTCCAGTCATACTGGGGTTTTGGGACCTCCATTTGCGTGATTAGTGGGAGTCCCAACAGATTGTAGCCCCACCAATCAGACATTTATCTTCTACCTTATGGATAGGAGATAAATGTTATTCATGGTCTAACCCATTTAAACACTCTATAATGAAAAGTTACATATTTCCAATATAATTTCTATATCAATTCCTCCCATTTTCGAAGACCTTGGCTTGCAGTGTCTTAATGTCTCATTAAGGTTACAGTGCAGTAATCAGAGCTGCCTCTTATAATATGCCAAACAACTGTGTGCCCACCACATGACTAGGACAGATTTGTATCCGTAGGCAGCAAACAAAGTTCCTATTGAATGACTGCAAACAGAGATCTTGAAACTACAAGAAACTGTATAAAAAAGTATATTCTAAAATTGCAGAACTGCTCGTTATATAAATAACCTCTTTTTGCTGAAATTTCAGTGTCACATTCATTACACAATGATGATAATAAATCAAATGCATAGTCCGAGTCTATATTTATCTTACATACGGTGCCTTCCGAAGAAGAGAGTAATAGGATGGGGCTACTTGTGTTCACACTACTAGGGTACAAGCTTAACAGAGTCCACACAGTGGTATGAACTGAATTGTTCAACAATATGGATCTTACAATGGAGATTTTACCTGTTGGCAGAATGTGTGCTGTCAAGAAGACCTACATTACTGTAGCTCAATGGCAGCCATTCCAATACAACATTGAGCATTCGTTATCAGCTGTAGGGGGGTGCAGAGGTAGCAGTCGCTACCGGGCCATGGTGCCTAAGGGGGGGCCCAAAGACCTTACTACCACATAAGAAGATATCAGTATTATAAATGGCACATGTATGGCCCTTTTATGGATTTTGCACTGGAGCCCCGGAGCTTTAATCTACACCTCTGTGGGTTATGTGTTTAAAGGTATAGTAGATGATAATAAAAAGGTGAAATTATGGGGTATAGAAAGTTTTAATCGGGTTAAAAAAGTCAAAGAAGGCCCACTCTATTTCACAATCCTTGTCTTCAAACAATTTTTTTGGCCCCAAGCTGTAAAGAGTTTTAAAAGGGGGTTTGTAAAGGTCCCTAAAAAAAAAATGGGCGTTCTTGGACCCCCATTTTAAAAAAAAAAAAAAAGGGTTTAAATTTATCCTCCTTTTTTTTCTTTGGGTTCCAGTGGGGGGAAACGTTTACGTCTTCTGAATGGGGAAATTTCTAAAGCCTTTACTTACATAATCCCCCCTTTTGGGCAGTTTGTTTTTTTTTAAACGGGGGCGATGTAAATGAGAAACCCACGGCCCTGCAGCTAATTTTAAAGAAGTAAAGAAGGGAAAACAAAAGCCCCGGGATCCAGGGGGGGTAAAAAAAAAATTTTTTTTTTTAATTTTGGGGCCCCTTCCAGGAGCTTTTTAAAATTTATTTTTTTTGGGAAAAACTGGAAAACCCCCTTTTAAACCCTTCCTCTCCCCTTACCCGGGACCAAAAATCTGCTCACCTTTCCCCCCAAAATTTCCCCCCCCACACCTGCCCCCCTTTCCCCCCAAATCTATTACTCCCCCATAGAAACCTGCAAAAACAAAACCCCCTCTTTACCCCTTTTCTAAATCCCCTTTCTCCCCTCACTACCACTCCCCCCATTTGCGGGCCCAGACGCGCCCCCCAAACTTTCTTCAAAAAATTTAAAAAATTTTCCCCTTTAAACCCAAAATTTTTGATGCGGTCGGCCCCCTCTTAAAAACAAAAACTTCGAAACCCGGAAAAAAATCAAAAAGAAAAAACCCGGGAAAACCCCAGACTCCAAAACCTAATCAAATGGCACTACAAAGATTTTGGCTAAAGGGGCCACGGGAAAAAAAACCCGTTTCCATTTGTTTAAACTTCCCCCTTATACAAAAAAACACTGTACATTTAAATTTTTTGCACTCGCATAAAACCCCCCCCCAACTAGGATTCTTCACCACCCTCATTTCCCCCCTTTTCCCCACAAAACCCCCAGACAACTTTTTAAAAAACCTTCAATGCTCTCCCCGCCCAAACCCCCCCCCCCCCCTCCCCCATCTCTCCTCCCCAGCGTTGACTTCCCCAAATCATTTCTAAATAAGATCAATCTCACGGGAAAAAAGCTTCACCCTGAAAGGTTCCCCCCCAAACGGTCTTTTATTCCTGCGTGTCCCAACCCCCCAATCTCAACACCTCTCATAACTATTCCCCCAAATTTTCCCTTTTTTACTGCACCCCCATAACAAGCCTCTCCCACTCTATTGTACCAAATCCAAACCTCACTACCTGTAATCTTAAACCCACGGGGCCACTTCACCCCTTTCCCCGGGGAACCTTAAAGTGTTTTGGTTTCTTTTTTTCCCAATTCCCCAAACCCCTTTTCCCCCTTCTTTTCAACCTTTCTTTTAAACCTGGCATTTTTCCTTTCCTCCTTTAAAAACCCCCTTTTTGGGGCCCCCACCCCCAAAACCTTTAAAGAAACCCCTTTTTTGACCCCTCTTGGGTTTCTTCCAACTTTCCCCCCCATCCCACTGCTTCCTTTCCCCCTTTAAACCCTTTGGAGCAAAACGCCCAACCCTTCAACTGTCCCTCTCATCTATCCACCCAACTCTCCCCCTTGACCCACTGCAATCGGCTTTTTTTACCCCCCAAACCCCTCCCAGAAACCGCCCAAAACCAAATTCACCCCCCGACCTAGAAACTGCCAAACCCAACGCCACTCCCCCCTGTGTTTCCCCTTCCTTGACCTGTCCCCCGCCTTTGAAAAACTTTTACCACTCTCATCCCCATACAAATCCCCCTCCCCCCCTCGGGCCATAAACGGATTTGGGCCCTTTTTTCCCTGGAAAAACCTCCCTATCTAAAAACTGATAGGCCCAAATTCAGCGTCTCTTACTCCGCCTTTCACCCCCTCGTCTTGCCCCTCCCTTGGGGGGGTGCCCCCCCGGGGGTTTCGGGTCCGGGGCCCCACTACTCTTTTCTATCTAAAACTTTTTGGGCTGGGGGCAACTAATACAAAAAGCATTTGGGTTTCAATACCATCTGTATGCTGAGATACCCAACCTTTTAATTTTCCCCGGCCCCGTATTTTAAATCTCTTCTCTTTCCCGGGGTCCCCCGGGCTGTCTTTCGTCCCTATCCCCCCTTCTTCTCCCCCACGTCTCCTGAAGCTAAAAGTGGGAAAAAATTTAATTCATCCTCCCTTTCCCACCGTCCCCCCCCATCACCCCCACCTGAAAAAAACTCTCTTCACAGTCCATGGCCCATTCTCTCATACCAGTCCCCAATTTCCCCTGCCTTGGGATTAAACCCTTGGGCCCCCCAAAACTGCCTTCTAACCGCACATCCAAACCCCACTTCTGGGCCCCCGCCCTCCAAACCGAAAAAAATTTCCCCCCGTTTTCCGCTCAAAAAAATTTTAACCCCTTTCTTTCGAAAGCAACACAAAAAAAGGGTGGTCCCAAAAGCCACTTTCCATCTCACGCCTAACTATTTTCCCAAAATCATTCTCTGTGGCCTCCCCCCAGCAAAAAACCCCCCTCGCTACCCTCCAACCTTCCCCATCCTCCCTGGCCCCGTCGAAAAATTTTCCCCTTTCCCCCCAAACCCCCGCTTCCCCTCTGCCCCATCCCTTCACCCGGCTTTCCATTGCCCCAGGGGGAATCCGGTTTTAAGTTATTTAAACCCTTTACCAAAAAGGCTCCTCCATGGGGCCCTCCCCCCCCTCCATACATATTTCCTTAATCTCCAGATTTTCCCCCCCACGCAAACTTTCCCCCTTTCCCCACAGGAACCATTCTCCTCTGCTTTCCCCGGGCAACTCCCCACATAACCCCTCCCAAAGACTTTTCATTTTTTGTGCCTTTTCCCCCCCCTACTCTTGGGAAATCACTACCCCAACAAACCCCAGACTCTCCCCCCAAACCAACCCGGCCCCAAAAAGCAACCTGAAAACCCATCTCTTCAGGTTTTTCCCTTTTCCAAACAATAAACCCCCACCACCCCCCCGTTTTCCCCCCGGCCCCCAAACCTTCCCCGACCTCTCACCCGGAAAACCCCCCTTCCCTTTAAAAATTTTAAAGGGTTGGGGCGGGCCCTTCCCCGGGCCGTTGGGGGGGTTATATTTTTCAAATTTTTTGGGGTTTACCTTTTTAAAGGAGAAACCGGGGAAAGTTTCAACCCCAAACCCTGGCCCAAAATAAAATTAAATTATAATTAAATAATAAATTAAAAAATTTGTAGGCAAAAGGGCGAAAAAAAAAACCCTTTCCATTTTAAAAACCCAAAACCCCATTAAACCCCAAAAATTTTTCCCCCCCCCAAAGTTTATAGCCTCCGGGTCTTTTTAAATTTTTCATTTTTGTAAGCGACCCAAACCCCCCCCTTTTTTTTTTTAAAACCAATTTCCCCGAAATGGACAATCTTGTTCCCCCCTAAAAAAAATCTAAAAAATAAAAGAAAGAAAACCTTTTTATTAAAAAAATGTTCAATGGCCCCTAAACCGCGGGGGGCCTTTAAAATTCAAGGGGCCAATTATTTAAAAAAACCCCCCAATTTCTTAAAAAGGCAGTGTTTTTAAAAAAGGTTATAAATTTCCTTTAGAACCCTTTCCTTGTAAGGCCCCCAGCCTTTTAAAAAAAACCCACCCCTGGAAATTTTTAAAATTTTAAAAGGATAAGGAAAAAAAGGGCTTTTTCTTTTTTATCAAAAGAAAAACCCAAACCCCGTCACCCGGGAGTACCGGTAACTGCAGCTCCCGTTTTTCCAAATTGAATGGATTGGGCCCGAGCTCAATACCCAAAAAAAATCCCATGACAGAGGTTTCGCCTTTGGAAAAAAAAAACCATTTAAAAAAAAAAAATTCCCGTGGGGATGTAAACCTCTAAATGACTGTTATTTTGGGTTTTTTTTTCATCTGCCATTTTTTTTTGCACCATTTTTCTTTTTTTTTTAATTTTTCCTTTGCATAACCCCAAAAAACCCTTTTTAAATTTCAGGCCAAAAATGTAAATTTATTTTTGGCCCTTAGATGTACCATATAGTGTATTGTGGAACTCCAAAAATTATTTGTCTACTGTAGTATATTGTCATTTTATCATATTGTTAAAATTTTTATCTAACCCTCCTAACGGCCTTTTCATATTTAAAAAATGCAATTTAAGGGCTAAAACCCCGGGGGATTTCCCAACAAAATGGGTTTTTTAAATTTAACCTCTGGGATTGGTTTCACAACTTCATGACAAAGTGAGTTTTACCCCTTAGGCTATGTTCACAAAAAGTTCCCTTTAAATGCGGGGGTAATTTCGCCCCCCAATTTTCGCCCCTGTGGGGGGGGGGGGGGAGGGGGAGGGCGGGGGGGATGGGGGGGGGGAGGGGGACTTCGCCGGCCCATTGAAAACACTTTCTTGCGGGGCGTTTACGCCGTTAAACATTGTCTCTTGAGAACTGTGAATTTTTCCTAATAAATGGGACTTTTTCAGCCCAGAATTTTGGGGCCCCCCGGCGCGGTTTAAATTTCGGACCAAAATAACGGCCCATTTTTTAAACCGTGGAACCCTCCTTAAAAAAAACCAGCCATTTTTCCTTTTCCCCACTTGGGGAAAATGTCAGTTTTTAAAAGGGACTTTTGTTTAACTTTTAAATTCAATTTTTTTTTGGATGCTTTAAGGCCCAAAAGAAACTAAAAGTTTTTACTTACCTATAAATTTTCCCTCAACCCAGGGGTCCTTCCCCTTTTCTGGTTGGGTTTTCCTGTTTTTCCCCATCCTACATTTATCAGGAACCCGGGCAGATTGGGAGACCCTTTATTGGGCTTAAAAGGGGGTCACAATTTTTTTGCCTGGGTGTCAAAAATTTTTTGAAGTGAACGCTCTGGGAATTGTTACATCAAAAACAAAACTTTAACCCCTCAGCCAAAAGGGGCTGGGATTGACGTACTGATTTCATACCGTTTAAACTGAGCAATTAAAAAAAAATTTAAAAAACCAGCAAAAAGGGGGGGATGTTTGGCAGAGTGGATCTGATTTTCCTGGGGAATTGACAAACCTTTTAAAAAATTTTTTAACCATCCCCCTTAAAAAAAAATTTAAGGGCGAAACCCTTTAACTCCCCAAAAATAAAAGAAATTGCTTTTTAAAAGGGGGGTGTCTCACTAAAAGGAAATTGGGTTTTTAAAAGTTACAAATTTGGGGAAAAAAAATTCCTTTGCAATTTTTGGCCCAAATTTCCCGTGTCCCTACCTAAATTTCCAAAAATCCACCTCTTGTTGTGTGCAACAGCCCCCTTTAGGTTTCTGGTTTGGCCCGCAGACCTGTTCACTCTCTCCCCGATTGGCGTTAGCCCCTGGGTTTTCAAAAGCTTCGGGCCTGGCTTTTAAAAGGGGCATAAAATAGAAGCCCGTAAAACGCCTCTGAATTTTAAAAAAGAAACCAAAAAAAAACAGGAGTGGTTAAAAATGAAACAATGTAATTTAGCCAAAACCCCCTTTAACCCCCTGGCAGGGTTTTTTGATTTCAATTATTTTTTTTAAAATAAACCCGAAAATTTTTTGTGCTAAATTTTCCCCGTTTAATTTCCCACTTCTGGGTTTTCCCCCAGTTTGGCCCCCCGGTTCTAAAAGTTGCCGACCACTGCTCTGTTGTGTGAGTGGTGGCTGGGAGGAAAGTGTCATAGTGACATACACAGCCTTTAAATCCCGCCATGGCCACTGTCATAAATTAGGGTATGTTCACACAATGTACGGTGGTGCCTACAGTACGCACCACAGTACATTGTGTCTCGGGACACGATGTACTCCCACGGCCCCATAGACATGCATTACATGTCACTTGTCTCCCCATGTGTACAATACGATCGTATTGTACGAGCGGGGAGAGGAGGCGTAATCCATAATTCTCTATGAGAACTATAGATTACCGTAATTAAGGCGCGCATCTCACTCGTATTAGAGCGCAAATACGCATCGAAATGTGTGCCAAAATTACCCCGTGTGAACATACCCTTACACTGTCTGTGTATTAGAACTGCTCCTGGGCATGCACACTAGCCCAGGAGCAGCTTCCTGTTTCCTGAAGTCTGGCTTTATATCAATAGAAATTTATGGCACCTTCCACCTTCAGTGAATAAGAGCTGTTGTGTAATATATTCACAAACAGTGTTTATTGATTACATAGTAATAACTTGCGCCATGTCCCGATGCAGCATGGTAATGTTACCATGGCAACATCGGGAGTGCACATGATCATAGGAGAAAAAAAGGCATCGAAACAGAGTATAGTGTGGTGTATAACACCAGCACAAATGATTTTTTTTACCTTTATTATTATTGTTTAACTACATATACCTCACAATTTATTTTTATTTTTTTATAAAAATACAAATTTTTGATAACTAAAATGTTTATAGTTTATATGTTTCATAGTTTTGGTTTTTTTGCACAGCTATAAATATGATAAGGATACTAGCATTTACAATGCAGCCTCCTGTATGGTATACATGGTTTTTACTGAACATTGTTCTGCATATGTATAACCATGGAGATGGTAGAAGCAGTAAGAACCACCTCTGTCTTCTCTCTCGTGAGTCTGAGAGACACTGACAGTTGTAGGATGGCTTCAACAAAAGCTAGCTCTGCATGCCGTTTATATACGTCCTTGTTCAGTGCAGACCACTGAGATGTATGTAGTATATCAGTAGTAATTTAAATATCCCATGCCTGGTGTTGATGCATGGGCTTTCCACTAATTTCAATAGTAAGTAAAGATGCAGCACAAATGCCAGTGTTCTTACAAGCGCAAGTGTTTGCTAAGTGCTTGTAAAATATTTGGAGTTCAGAAGGGATTCTTTCCCTAAAATGAGGACAATTGATTTCTACCTCATAGGGATTTTTGCCTCATGGGGGTTTTTGCCTTCCTCTGGATCAACACTATAGCACAATAGACTGAACTTGCATGGACGTCTGTCTTTTTTCAGCCTTACAAACTATGTAACTATGTAAAATGCATATAGTTTACCCTGATGCTTGTATTAACCTTAGCATTCATAGCATCCATCACGTCCATCTGCCAAAAGATATATACAATAATACTAAAGCAAATGTCCATTGAGTAAGTTCCACAGCATTGATCTCAGAGTAGAAAGATGAAGCAGTGTCCTTACCTCGTAAGCTGCTCAGTGATACCATAAGGTTGGCTTTCAGCTGCTGATCACTCACGTTTTCCACCAGTTTTCGGAGCTTGGTGAGCTGGGATTTGGCCACATTATGTCTTTTAACTTCCGTACGAATAGCCACTGAGTTCTGGTGCTTCGCAGTACTTGTCCTGAAACTCCCCTGTGTTCCATCTCTGTTCCTTCCAAGCTCGCAACTCATCCCCTGTTATGTTGCCACCACATGTGCACATGAATAACACCTTGGAAGAGAAGTCACTTGGAGAGGTTGTCCATTCGTCTCTTCTCCCGAGCGTTCTTCCTTTGGAACCTCCAATGTGAGGCGCACAGCTCCAGTATAGATAAACTATAGACTATAGTTCGGGCTACTTAGTGCTGTCAGTATGCTTGTCTCACTGTGTCAGTCGCTGCATCTCGTCTGTTCACGTGTGCACTTCCTGGACTAACAGGAAAGTTTCAGATGTGCTTCTATGCTGGCTGACAGTGTCCCTCCCAGACATTACACTCACAGTCTAAACATGAATGATGGCTTTAACTACAGATATTTGCTGCCCTCAAGGCCTGAACGTAAAACTCCTAAAGAGAGTTAAGCTCTTGTCTTTCTCAGAAGATTCTGCTACTAGGTATTAAATAAAGCATAAGGACAGAGGAAGCTCTAACGTCTATGATCCGAAACCGAGCCGCAAGATAGCATGCAGGAAGTAGATAACCACGAACTAAACCTAGCAACGAATCCTATTGAACAACGAGGTCTGCTAGCACATCATCTCCTCTTACACTTTTGTGCAAGGCCTAGACAGGAGCTGATAACCTACTTGAAAACACAAATTGTTAGTAAGGTATAGAAACACTAAGTAACACTAACTTAACATTGTAACCTAACAGGTAGGTGCATGTATAGTGGTAAAGTAATAGGGACCCCAATGCCTGCAGGGCCCCTCTGTCTGAAAGTTAACCACAGATGTAGGCGATAATTGCACAATGATGTAATTACACTAGAAAGAACTATCAAACTATACAAATCCTTCATTATTATAGTCTACAGACAGCCTACACAAAATAATGTTTTCATATCGAGTAGAACATAACGTCATCCGTAGGAACCAGGTGTAGCCTTGGCATCTGGTTTGGCATTGGCTTTAGTCTGCCATGTAAGTACAGTATATACTCTCAGTGTTACTTTGTTACTTATCCCATGTTGGCTAAATCTCCCTTATTATATCTGAATTTTCATCCAATTTCACTGGTACTTTCTTTATTATTACAAATAAGGCCCTCTTCACACTTGTATCGGAGGTTCCGTTCAGAACCTCCATTGCAAGTTCCATCGGGAATGATGGATAAAATAGCTCAGCATGCTTCGCTATTTTTTCCAATAAAACAACATCCACAACGGCGACAACCTGATGGACCCCATTGTATTCAACTGAGTCAAATTCTGGTTGGTGTCCATTGTAAACCAGGACCGGTTTAGTAAATGGAACCTCCAATGCATATGTAAACGAGGCCTAAGGCTGACACTAATATTTCTTTTATGCTTTATACTTTATTAATTTATTATGTGCAATATATATCTTTATTAAATTTGAGGTTGGCATTATTGGTATGAAATAGCTAGTTATTAACTTTGATATTAGTATCTACTTATTAACGTTGGATTTTTAAATATATTTTACCTTCTTCCTGGTGTCATCTGTTGTCCTCACTTACAGTGTTTTTTAATATTTTATGTGCTTTAATATGTTATTTCAATAAATATTATTTTCATGACTCTTTATCAATCATTATTCTGGCTCTCATTTGCTGTATGTATATAAATGGTGATTTTTGAACAATTTATATATATTTTTCGCTATGGTATTATCCTTAACATACTATATGACAAAATGCAATTACCTAATTTTTTTATTGGATTAACTCTGGAGATCTCACTCCAGAGTTAGCCGCAGTTATACCCATTGGAGTAAAGACCAGAAGACAACAAAAGAATGCTGGAGAGTGAAGACATTGCAGCTGGATCCTAGGTGAGAGGATAGGTGTATATATTTATATTTTTTAAATGGCTTATTAACAAATTAAAAAACCAAAAATGTTGGAGAACCCCTTTAAATATAGCATCAGTGTTACAGAATTGAATATAGTATCAGTGTTTTAGTTCAGAATATAGTATTAGTGTTATAGTATAGAACATAGTGTAACGGAGGAGTGGATCCGCTGGGCCAATGCAAGCGATGGTAGCAAGCCACGCCAGGGAACGGAGTCTAAGTAGCCCCCGGTTTTCACCAGAGCACGCCGCAAAGCGGGATGGACTGCTGCGGCGTGAGGCTACCCAGGTCGTTACCCCTGACGTGACTTGCTTGCGATGGCGGCCGGGGTACAGCGTGGTACAGAAACGTAATCCGGAGGCGTAGTCGGGGACAGGCAGAAGGTCAGGGCGGGCAGCAGAGGTTCGTAGTCAGAGACGGGCAGGCGGCAAACAGGCAAGGTCAGGAAACGTAAGCAGGCGGACTGGTACACGGGTAATCAATACGGAACTCCAATACTCTCTAACGCACCAAAAACACACCAACAGACTGGCAGGAAGTACTGGGGACGGATATCTTAAATAGGACCAGCGCCCGACAATAACCAATTATCGGGACACTGGCCCTTTAAATTTAGAGAAGCCGGCGCGCGCGCGCCTTAAGCGGCGGCCACACGCGCGACGGCCGGGACAGGCAGGCGCGGCGTTCACCGGAGGCGCGGCCGGGTAAGAGAGGCGGCGCCGAGGCAGCAGAGGGGTGGTCGCGGGCCGCCGCGCCAGACCCCCCGCGTGCGGGGGAGATGGTCGCGGGGGGCAGCGGAGCCCGCGACCCCCGTGACAGTACCCCCCCCTTAGGTCTCCCCCTCTTTTTTAGAAACCTAGAGAGGAGGTCAGGAGACAGGTTGGTCTCCGGTTCCCACGACCCGCTCCTCCGGTCCCGAACCCCTTCCAGTCAATGAGAAAGAACCGCTTCCCCCTCACTGTCTTCTGTGCCAACACCTCCTTGACCTCAAAGATGTTATCAGAGTTGGCCACAGGAGAAGGCGACCCCCGTGACACATAGTATCAATGTTAAAGTATAGAATATAGTATCAGTGTTATAGTACTGAATATAGCATCAATTTATAATAATGAATTATTGTATCAGTATTATAGTACAGAATGCAATATTGGTGTTATAGAATCGAACATAGTATCAATGTTATAGTATAAAAAATAGTACCAGTGTTATAGTACTAAATATACTGTCGGTATTAGGGTGCGTTCACGCGGCAATGACAAAGTACCGGTCAGAAGAATGAACATGTTCTAAGTTTTTAATTATGCCGGCGGTGTTTTCTATTTAGGTTAAAGGTTGACAGTCGGTTTTAAAATCCGAAAACTGTCTGTACATCCAACTGAAAACCCTTGCCGTGGAGACGGGCTCTTATAGTACTGAATATACCCTAGTTTCAGTCTTATGGTATGGATTAAAGTATTGGTGTTATACTATAGAATATACAGTGGGTACAAAAAGCAGACCCCTTTAAATTTTTCACTCTTTGTTTCATTGCAGCCATTTGGTAAGATCAAAAAAAGTTCTTTTTTTTGCTCATTAATGTACACTCTTCACCCCATCTTGAAAGAAAAAAAAACAGAAATGTAGATATTTTTGCAAATTTATTAAACAAGAAAAACTGAAATATCACATGGTCATAAGTATTCAGACCCTTTGCTGTGATACTTATATTTAACTCACATGCTGGGCATTTCCTTCTGATCCTCCTTGAGATGGTTCTACTCCTTCATTGGAGTCCAGCTGTGTTTAATTAAACTGATTGGATTTGATTAGGAAAGGTACACACCTGTCTATGTAAGGCCTCACAGCGCATGTCAGAGCACATGAAAATCATGTGGTCTAAGGAACTGCCCAAGTAGCTCAGAGACCAAATTGTGGCAAGGCACAGATCTGGCCAAGGTTACAAAAGAATTTCTGCAGCACTCAAGGTTCCTAAAAGCGCAGTGGCCTCCATGATCCTTAAATGGAAGAAGTTTGGGATGACTACTACTCTTCCTCGACCTGGCCGTCTACCCAAACTAAGCAATCGGGGGAGCAGAGCCTTGGTGAGAGAGGTAAAGAAGAACCCTAAGATCACTGTGGCTGAGCTCCAGAGATGCAGTAGGGAGATGGGAGAAAGTTCCACAAAATCAACTATCACTGCAGCCCTCCATCAGTCGGGGCTTTATGGCAGAGTGTACCAATGGAAGCCATTGCAACACATCTGAAAGCCCGCATACAGTTTGCAAAAAAAACACATGAAGGACTCCCAGACTATGACAATAAGATTCTCTGGTCTAATGAGAGGAAGATTGAACTTTTTGGTGTTAATTGTAAGCGGTATGTGTGGAGAAAACCAGGCACTGCTCATCACCTGCCCAATACAATCCCAAAAGTGAAACATGGTGGTGGCAGCATCATGCTATGGCGGTGTTTTTCAACTGGTTGCATTTGAAGGAAACATGAATGTGGCCAGATACAAAGATATCCTGGATGAAAACCTCATCCAAACGCTCTGGTCCTCAGACTGGGCCGTAGGTTCTTCTTCCAACAAGACAATGACCCTACGCACACAACTAAAATAACAAAGCAGTGGCTTCAGAACAACCCTGTGCTCATTCTTGACTTGCCCAGCCAGAGCCCTGACCTAAATCCAATTGAGCATCTCTGGAGAGACTTGAAAATGGCTGTCCACCAACGTTCACCATCCAATCTGAGGGAACTGGAGAGGATCTGCAAGGAAGAATGCCAGAGGACCCCCAAATCCAGGTGTGAAAAATTTGTTGCATCATTCCCAAGAAACTCATGGCTGTACTAGCTCAAAAGGTGCTTCTACTCAATACTGAGCAAAGGGTCTGAATACTTAAGACCATGTGATATTTCAGTTTTTCTTGTTTAATAAATTTTTAAAAATCTCTACATTTCTGTTTTTTTCTTTCAAGATGGGGGGGGGGTGCAGAGTATACATTAATGAGCAAAAAAAATGAACTTTTGGAATCTTACCAAATGGCTGCAATCAAACAGAGTGAAAAATGTAAAGGGGTCTGAATACTTTCTGTACCCACTGTAGCATTAATGCTATAGCATAGACTATATTAGTGTTATAGTACTGAATATACTATTATTGTTATAATATTTAACATAGTATCAGTGTCATGTATAGAAAATAGTACTTGTGTCATAGTACTGAATATAGTATTGATGTTATAGTACTGAATATACTATTGGTGTTATAATACTGAATATTGTCAGTTTGACAGTATTTAATCTAGCATCAGTGTTGTAGTATTAAATGCAGCCAAAATGTTATAGGACTGAATCTTATATCAGTGTTAAGGTATAGAATAGAGTATCAGTGTTATCGGACTGGATATAGATGGTATATAGTGTAAGAGTACAGAATCTAGTATCAGTGCCATAATAAAGAATATAGTATTAGGGAGACATCTATGAATTCGCATGCAGTATTTTCTTGGCTTATATTACACCAAAAAACAGCTGGCACACTGTTCTATAGGTGGCACGACACATTTTAATGCACCTAAAATGCGCTGCACCATAGCTGCAGTATAGTGGCGCTGAACCATATGTTCTTGCCACTCTTTTGTGGATTTTCTTTTCCTCTCACCCTCTTTTCTTGAGATTCCCTAGCCCATCAACCAATGTCCCCTGATGAAGTAAGGTGGGTATGGAAACATGTTGGGACTTCTCTATGTTTGATTTATCCTATGCATGACTAGAAGGATCACATTGTTTATGCAATTAGGATCGTTTTAGGGAATTTAATGAACAGGGATAGGTTCCGGACGGAGCCGTCCTTTTTGGGACGAGGACCCCGTGTTTTTGTAGGAAGGGATTTGTTTAGATCATGTAGGGACTTTGTAGGGATTATCACCGTATCTATTTTTTGTCCTTCTGGTCCCCTGTCTACCTTTCTACACTGGAGAATTTTATGGCCATATATTTAGGTCTAGATGTCTTAGTGTTGGCTTTGGCAGCCGTTGTATACTAGATAATGGTATTTTTTAATTGGAGTTATATTAAAAGTTAATTTTTAATGCTTTGTTCCTGTCCAAAACATATTTTGTATGTGTTCTTTTTCTAATTGGGGGTTTTGGACTTTTTTCTGATACGGTATATCAGGTTAGTGTTTGCACCTAAAATGCGACAAAGTTTGATGTGAAACTGCCATACAAAGTTTGCCGCATTACACTCTATGCACCAAAATGTTTGGTGCTTTACACTTTCATTCATGCTGTCGTATTATACACTCAGTAATATATAGAGTGAAGCAGGTATACTATTATAAAAACTTTCTTTTATTTGTTACAAAACAGCAATAAAGTGCATATATAAGCAATAAGCTGTAACAGTTATAGTCCGTGGCGACTTATCTCTCATAGGTATTATACACTCCTCTATATCTATTTAGAACTTGTGTGTCGGCGTCAAGTTAAAAAAAATGCTGCATGCAAATTCATAGTTGTCACCATTGGTGCTATAATATTGAATATAGATAGTGTTATAGTACCTGATAGAGTATTGTTGTTATAGTACAGGATATATTATCAGTGTTTTAGTATTAAATACATTATTTCTAGAACTTAAAAATAGATGTAGAATTTAAAAATCCTGGCATGTGCAGAAAGTCCAGATCTCTGTGACAGGCCCTGTTCCTTATTTAGAGCAATTGTCCCTTCTGAAAAGAAATTTGCCCTAAGTATACTAACAATGAGAATGGCACACGTTTAGGAAAACAGCTTTTATACAAGAGTCCTTTATATTCCCCAAGAGTTACAAAGAAGCAAAAAGAGTGTCAGGTAGGCGGACATAAATGCTGTGCTTCTGTCACGACACATCTGCGCAGGTGTCCTGAGGTGAGGCTACAGCGAGCAGCCTCTGGAGAGTAACAAATAAAGGGTTTGTTCCAGGTCTCCCGACAATGCAGTGTAGCAGGTGCTCTCTGCCTTGCACAGACACAATCCTAGTAGTCAAGCAGGTTTACACATCTCAAGAACTCCAAGCAGCTCCACCCCGTTCCTCATGCGGTGTGAATTGTAGAATTATTCCAGAACAAAGTGAATGAAAAACAACGCCTCCAGCCTGTCATAGGCCCAAAGTGACGCTCTCTGGCAACATTAACTCTTTCAGTGTGAGGAGAAAGTATTGTTCTCGGTGTTACCTAGTTCTATATTAAGGGCTAAACATATTGCAGTAATTAATCACAATAAATGTCTTATAAAATGTATCCTAAAATGTATCTAGGGTATCTTTATGTTTTACTATCTACATATATCCAATTCCCTGTGACTAAATGTTTTATGTAAATAATATTTTATCCTCAAATAATTATTAAAGGTTTGTCCATTAAAAAAAAAAAAACCTGATTCTTATCTAATGCTCTGGAGCGCCCAGCGATCCACTCCTCTTCATTTCCGGTTTCTCATCCCAACACGCTAGAGAGAATCACGATCCATTGTAAGTGAATGGAGCACGAGTCTCCTTTGTTTGAGATGAGAATCTGGTAGTAAAGAGGAGCGGATCACTGGTCACTCCAGAGCTGCCACACCTTGGACAGCTAGGTCAGTATTAGTTGTTTTGCTCACTCTGGATTCAATGTGCATAATTTTTTATTGAACAACCCTTTAAATATGCCTAATGTTCTAAAGTATGCTTAACCTGCCTTGATATGCTTAAATGGGTACTTCCATCCCAGACACTTAGGGTGACATGTCCGAAAAGTGGCATATCCATGCCAGTTTAAGGCGCAGTAAATCAGTGTAAAGTGCACCTGAAAGTCCGATACTTTCTAAACACAAGCGTCAGGTTTACCTTAATGCGCCTAAAAAGGCGCATTGCATCAAAAAAGGCACATTGTGCAACTCTCGGCACATTGCATATCATTGGTAGTATATGTAATGCGCCTATCGCAGTGCATTGCCCGACGGAGGCGCAAAACATATGCAATGCGCCTTATAGACCAAAAAACTGGCGTTGGCATTTTGGGACATTTCGCCCTTAGGGCGACATGTATGAACGTTGGCGCTGTCAGGCCAGTTATAAATCGCCTTAAGATAGTGTAGAATCCACCATAATGTACGAACCTGTTCTTCTACAGGTCATACATACAGGCGCAGTCTAGTGTCAATACGACAAATCTGACTCAGGCACCACCTCTAACCTGGTTCTAACTGTTCTGCGCCTAGATTTGGCATCAAAGAATCATAAATGTGTCTAATCCTATGAATGTGGTGCGACACGCCCTCAGAAAGCCCCTAATCTTTGGCGCATTAAAAAGTGTCTTTGGCGCATTACAAAAGCGCTTATCACACCAAAGTTTGGAGTGCACCTGTTCATACATTCTTTTTGCCTCAAAGTTCACCAGATACATGTCGACCTTAAGGTATAATGAAAGGATAAACTATAAATGTTTGATAGATGCGAGACACACCTCTGGGATCTGCACCTATGTTAAAAATGGGCCCCCTCAATTTCTCCATGCAGAGTGGATAGGTATAAACCCATGTGTAGTATTCTTCATTGTTTTATATGGAAGTTCTGAGTTCAGTTGAGCCACCTCGCCCTCCTACAGGGTAAATTTCAGGGGCTGTTTTACAACCTAGGGGCCGGCCCCTGAGGTGGCACCAGTACATTTTAAACATTTCTAGTGTATCCTTTCAATATGCCACAAATGTCCAAACATTTTGTGCCACTACATGTTGCCAAATGATGACTTGTTTTTTGTGGGACATGTCATTTAGACCATTTTAGGAACATATGAATTATTGAATAACTTTCATTATTTTTTACTGGGGAGAATAGATGAAAAAGCAATCCCTCTGTTTTTTTTTCCCCAGTGTTCACAGGTTGGTTATTTTTGTAGTGTTTACTGTAAGGTTTTATATGGTATCAAATACTGAGATTGTCAATTTCAGTGTTAGGAATTCCCAGCTTCTAGAAAATATAGAAATATATAGACTGCATCAATGGTCAATGAGTAAGAAAAAACTGCCAGTGAACCCAGCCCAATAAAGATATCAGTGTTCCTTATTGTTCCATATACATTAGTTATAAGCTTTATATTTCTAGAATCTGGTGTATTTTTTTTGTTTTGTGATAATATACATAAAAATGTGGGGGTCTCCAAGCAGGGATCCTCTGTAGATATCCAGAGGTAAATATTAAAACAAATATGGAACTGTAGAACAAGAGAACTGGATGAAGAGCAGTTACAAGTGACATATATGTGGATCACCAAAATATAATATAGATCATGAAGATATTTATTCTAGTTCAAAGGAGAAGTGGCATTTAAAAGCTCCATTAACTAGAAGCACACCCAGGACAGTAAGTTAGCTTCGAAACAGCTGTCATGTGTAAATGTACAAAACCAAAGTCACCTGATATGTACAGTACTTGTCATCTACACCTTGAGGCACCTGTGAATATTAGCTTGCCACATTGTTAGAGGGATGAAGGGATCTTGTTCCAGGGTTTTTACATGTCATATTAATAGGTCTCTATGAGTAAAAGATGGGAAAATAAACTAAAAACTTTGCTTAACACTTTTTTACTGTGCACTATTCATGTGACACCATCTGGAGTCTGTCCTCCTGTCTTTGTACAACTGAGCGTTATGATGTGCTCTACATAGTGACATCATGTGACCATGCTGACCAATCAGTCTCTGTCCACCATAGAGACTTTTTTGTCCATGTGTTTTTATGTTTCATCATTTCTTTTTTTTTGCTGTTATATCTCTTTAAGAACTACTTGGTACATGATCCACATTACAACCACATTTCTACTTGGCACCTTATACCTCTTGGATGTTGCACCATTAACTTGTTCTAAACTCTGGCTGGGAACCAATGGCTCTATTGCATAAAAAACTGTTAGTAGAAGAGTGAAGAAATCAGGCGATACCTTTTTCAGGCTAACTGAGTATATTTGATGGTGAGCTTTCGAGAGAAAACTAGTCTTCTTCAGACATGAAGGTATACAAGAAAGTTGAAAAGGCGAGCTAGTTTCTTCGTAAGTCACCATCAAATAATAGATTCAGTTAGACCTGAAAAATGGTATCGCATGTTTCTTCACTCTATTAAACTACTTTCTAGTATGGCTATACACAGGTACGCGATTATACTAATAAAAAAACTGTTGTAAACACAATGGAGCTTTCATTAGATTCCAGGTTTTGTGATGGTTAAGATTCGGCATAAACTGTATAAATTCATTTATTTATGGACGGGAGGATGTAGACTCCAACATTGAATGTAAAAGAAATTTTGACAATGGTGGCAAATGCCAGATGTAGATAATATTATGAACCTTTAGCTATGTTCACC
This sequence comes from Phyllomedusa bahiana, assembly GCA_025379985.1. Lineage (NCBI taxonomy): Eukaryota > Metazoa > Chordata > Amphibia > Anura > Hylidae > Phyllomedusa > Phyllomedusa bahiana. The sequence continues at coordinate 100,668 of JAODAL010009979.1, forward strand.
GGCCATTGACTGGGGACGTATTTCAGCCCGTAACTTCGACCGTACTGCACTCGACATACAGGCGAAAACATCCCAGTCATTATGGTAATCACAGTATCATAGAGAACCTATGGTTTACGTCTCCTCTCCCTGTCGGACAATATGGGGGGAGATAAGTGAGATGACAATCTAGTCACGGTATAGAGCACATGGCGTGAATGCGGGGAAATACGTATCGCCACAATTACGCAGCGTGATAAGCCGTGTGAACCCTGCTAAAGGTGCTTCCGGGTCAATTTTTAATTAAACTATTAAGGTTACAGACAGGCCCGGACTGACCATAGGTGCAAAACGGGCATTTGCGGCGGGCCGCGGGTTCGGGCCGAGGGCCGCTCGGATCGCCCGCCCAGGAGGAAGGTGTGTCCCCCCCCCCCCCCGGGCGGGCCCCGAGTCCGCGCTACAGGACGCAATGGTAGCATCTAGCGGACCGGGACCCAGTGGCGGGGGCCGAAGGCCCCCCTCGCCAGACAGGTGCTACGGTCCGGGTCCTACTGACCCAGCATGCAGCCATCAACGGCCGCGCTGCACCGCGCCGGTGCACAGCAGCGACGAGGCTGAGGCATCTGGGGATCTACTGATCCGTCGGTCAGCTCCACAGGAGGCCACGGGGCTGGCGCGCGTTGTGATGACGTTCATGTCGGCCTGCTCGCGGACCCGCATCTCTGCAGTGTAGCGGCCACCGGTCCGGTGCAGCAGAAGGGACGGGACAGCGGGTGAGTATTACTTTTTATTATGTTTTTTTTAAATTAATTACTGTCCCTGGTGCCTCATAATAGCCTCTGCCCTGGCTATATACGTTTCTTACCCTGCCTGGCTATATATGCTACCAGCCTGGGCTATATACTGCTACCAGCTGGGGACTATATAACTGCTACCTGCCTGGCTATATACTGTCTACAGCGCCCTGGTTAATATACTCTGCTACCCCGCTGGGCTATATATGCTACCTGGATGGCAATATAGTCTACCTGCCCTGGCTATTATACTGTACACAGCCCTGGCTATATAATGCTACATCCCTGGGCTATATACTGCTTCCCTTGCCCCTGGTGTATTTAATGCTACCACTGCCCTGGCTATATACTGCTACCAGCCTGGCTAGTATACTTGCTCACTGCCCTGTCTGTATAAGCTACCATCCTGTCTATATATATGCTACCGCTGGTTTACTGCTACCCTGCCTGGCTAATATACTGCTACCCTGCTGGTATTAACTGCTACCCAGCCTGGTTATACCTGCTGACCTCCAGCCTGGCTATATTACCTTGATACCTGCCTGGCTATATACTGGCTACCAGCCTGGGCTATTATGTACCCTGCCTGGCATATATACTGCAACCCAGCCCTGGCTATATATGCCTGCTGGCTATTGTACCCTGCCCTGCGATATATACTGCCCCTGCCCTGGTACCGATGCCTGCCTCTGGCTACGATGCCCCTGCTGGCTATATGATGCCCTGCTGGCTACGATGCCTGCCTGGCTATTGGATGACCCTGGCATATGATGCCCTGCCTGGTTATATGATGCTGCCCCTGGCTACTATACCCTGCTGGCTATATACATGGCCCTGGCTACCGATGCCCTGCCCTGGCTATGTATGATGCCATGCTAGTACCGATGCCCTGCCCTTGCTACCGATGCCTGCTGGCTATATGATGCCTGCCCTGGACTATATGCATGCTCCCTACCCTTCGGGCATATGATGCCCTGCCAGGGCTACTATACCCTCCTGGCTACCTTATACACTGCTGGGTATATGGATGCTGCCTGGCAACCGATGCCCTGCTGGTATATGATGCCAAAGACCGGGTACCTATAGACCCTTCCCTGGCCGATGCCTGCCCTGTCTTACGATCCCCTGCCCCTGGGCCACGATACACCTGCCCTGTATTATGATGCCTTGCCGGGCTACATATACCCTGCCCTGGCTTACCTATACCTGCCTGGCTTTATGATGCCCTGCCCTGGTACCTATTCCTGTTGGGCTAATTACACTTTTGGCTTATGATGCCTGCCTGGCTATATCGTGCCTGCCTGGCTACCGCTGCCCTGCTGGCTACTGTTACCCTGCAACGCGCGCGCTCACGCAAACCTGCTGGCTATTGATGCCTGCCCATTGGTACCAATACCTGTCTGGCTACCTATTACCCTGTCTGGCTATATGATTGCGCCCTGCCTGGCTACGATACCTGCCCTTGGCTACGATGCCCTGCCCGGGCAACCTATTACCTGCCGCGGTTAACTATACCCTGGCCGTCTATATGCTGTCCAGCCAGGTAGCCCAAAACCTGCCTGTCTTCTATACCCTGCCCTGGCGCCTATACCTGCACCGGTATATGATGCACGCCTGGTGCTTACCTGCCTGGCAGCTAAACCCTGCTTGTTCACAATACGGCATGCTACTCTACTGCTTTTCTGCCAATAATAGCCCTGGCTACCTATCCTACTGCGGCAGCTCACCAATATTAATACATAATCACACTTTTCCATAATCTAAACCATACCATCAATCATCCACATACCATCATACCACATTCATACAACCACCATTCCATCCATCCACCATTTTTACACCCACAAAACCATCCCTAAACATCCCAAAAAAACAAACAACAAAACTTTACAACCCCACCTCATAATTTCCAATCACTTCCCTATCATTCCCCTCGTCTTTACACTCATCAAAATATTACCCAACCCCTTTTCTTCTACTATCCACTCCTCCTCCCAAGCCTTATACATTCTTATCCCTTCACCTTATTTACCTCACACTTTCCTCACCATTCTTAATCTCCCTCATCTCCTCCCCTTCTCCTCTATCCCCCAACCACTCTCATCCACACATATACTACCATCATCCTTTACCTAACAAATATAATCCACCTATATACAACATATCATTATCATCCACATTGTTTAAGATCATTAATACTGTAACTTATTTATCAACATACTATACCCTATATTTCAATACATCAATAGAACCCTCCCTATCCCTTTCCACATATTCATCTTTTAAACACATCCCCATAAACAAACAATCAATATAAACTTTTTCAAACACCCGTATCTTCATTATTATCTAAAAATCATCTAAAAATACTCCCATAACTAAACCACCAATTAAACTTCCCCATCCACCACCCCACCACCACCAACATCCACCCCCAAATACTATATCACTCTCAAAAACTATACTAAACAAAACTACTATTCCTCTAATCCCCCCTCTCCCCTTTACAAAATTCTATCACTACATATTATATTTTAAACTATAAATATCAAAAACAACTATTCATTAACATCACATCATCCCACCCTCCCCCACACCCCAACAAACCAACATAACCCCCATCCCCAAACCATTAACAACATATCAACATAATCCAACTTAAACAAATCCCAATCCCATCCACAACACCCACATCCCCTAACCAACCCTTATCCATACCTTCCCCTTTCCATCCATATCACCCACCTATTAATCCTCCTCACCCCCTCCCCTCTCCCCCCCTCTCCCTCTCTCAGTTCTCTCCTCCTCCTCCTATATTCATTCCCACCTCTTTTTCTTTATGCCCCTTTTAATAAAAACAAACACATTCCCTTCACCCACACAAACCCACCCCCCACTATTCCTACAAATCCCCCACCCCCATCAACCTATCCACCCAAAACAAACACACCACCCCCCCCTCCACCCTACGCCCCCCCACCCTCCCCCCCCCACCTACCCCCACCCCCCACAACCAACCCCCCCTCCCAACCCACCCCCCCATTCCCCCCACCCCCCCTCACCCATCACATCACCCTTTAACCCCATACACCACCACCTCCCTCAACATACCCACATCCCCATACCCCTCATTCAAAAAATAAACCAAAATAAACATTAACTCCCACCCCCAATTTCAATAATATCCCACTAACATATTAACACTACTCCTAACCCAACACAATCAACATACCTTACACAGACCCCCTTTATAATCTCCCCTTCCTTACCGCCATCAACCACCTCCCCCAATCACAACCCAAACCCCAACCCCCCCCCCCAACCCCACCACCATCCCACCCAACCCTCAACCACCAACCCCATTCAACCCCACCCAACAACTTTACCCATCAAACTTTCATTCTAACCACCCCACCACATTATCAACAACATCTAAAAATATAAAATTTTACAAAACATATACCGACACAACAACCAAAACAAAAAACAAACACATAACAATTTAAACAACCAAAAACCCCCCCCAATTAAAACATATCCCCACTATACCCTCACCCCAACTCATCCTCCACAATACCCTCACCCCAATATATCTCACTAATTTACACCCCTCACTCTAAATCCTCAAACTTCACTATAATCTTCAATAAATTACACTCTCACTCCTCACTACTCACTATTTACCCTCACCAACACCATAAAACACAATCACCATTCATATCAACAACACAAAACAACCCCCCCCCCCCCCCCCCAAAACACACCACACCCACCCACACCCAACCACCATCACATACCCACAACCCCCCAACCCCCCCCCTACCCCTCCCCCCAAACCGTCCACACACCCCTAAAAACCCAATCCCAACCCCTACCCCCCCCCCACCACTACTCCATCACCTACCACACCCCCACCATAACAATCCATTCCCCAAACCACACCATATTCCCTCTCCATCTCCCCCATCATACCAACCCCTATTTCCCCCCTTCTCAAAACCCAAAACTCACCCCATACCAATCACACCCCCCCATACATTTCCTCATCTCCCCCATCCATCCCCAAACCCCTACCCTATCCCCTATCTACCAAACCCCAAAACCTAAAATTACCCAATTCACACCATACATTTCCCCCCTCATCTCCAATCTCCCCCCCAAACCCCTAATTCCCCCTTCACCACCCCCCCCCAAAACAAAAACACTACCCCCATCACACAAACCCATTTTCCCCCTCATCACCCCCCCCAACAACCCCCCCACACCCCCCTACAAACCCCCTTCTAAAACCCCCCAAACCTAAACATTCCCAATCCCACAAACATTTCCCTCATCTACCCCATATCATCCCCAACCCCCCACTCCCCAATCCCCCAATCCAAACCCCCCCCAACACAAAACCTTCCAATCACCCACCCATAATTTCCCCCCCCCCCATCCATCTCCCCATCAATCCCCCACCCCCTAAATCCCCTTTACAAACCCCAAAACTAAAACCTTTCCAAATTTACACATAATTTCCTCATCTCCCATCATCCCCAACCCCCTATTTCCCCTTCTAAAACCCCCAAACTAACATTCAATCACACCATAATTTCCCTCATCTCCATCATCCCAAACCCCTATTTCCCCTTCTAAAACCCCAAAACTAAACATTCCAATCAACATAATTTCCCTCATCTCCCCCATCATCCCCAAACCCCTATCTTCCCCCTTCTAACAAACCCCAAAACTAAACATTCCAATCCACACATAATTTCCTCTCATCCTTTTTCTAACTATTTATTTATCCCTCTTATTTACTCCCAACAACCTCCTTAACCCAATCATTCCTCTCCCTCCCCCCATATATATCTCTCTATTTCCTTTTCCCTATATCTCCACTCAAAATACCTACCCCATATTACTCTAATATACATTATATTCCAATCTAACAATTCCAAACTTTATTAACCTAATAACCCTTATAAACAAATTCAAAAAAAACAAAACACCTATATTCTTCCATTAAATACAAATAACAATATATACCACACATAAATCCAACCCCACATTAACCTAAAAAACCACAAATACCCCAACTCTTTCCCAAAAAAACCTACAAAATAAACCTCCTAAAAAAATACAAAACAAAACCTCCCCCCAAAAACCACTTCAAATTTCCCCAATACAAATTAAAAAAAAACAAATACAACCCTTTAATAACCAACTTATCAATCAAATAACCCTAAATCCCCCCTCTAAAATCCCCCACATATACCCCAACCCCTTTAAACACAAATAAAATCCCTCCCAAATCTCAAATCCCATATCCTCCCCATAAAAACTCCCCCAAAAAATCACTTATATCACTCATCATACCTCCCTCCCCAACCTCCAACACCACCATCCAATCTCCAAAACCATATACTCCCACCCAAAAAATCTAATAACTTACTCCCTCCCCCAAAACCCCTTCATATCTCACAATCAAATCACCAAAAAACCAACCTACATAACATAAATAATCACCTTAAATAACATAACCCTACAAAACCATATATAAACCCCTCCAAATACAACCCAATCCTATTACTTTACCATAAAATCCCAAAAATTCAAAATATATCATCTACAACCCTTAAACAACACCCCATAATAATAACCCTCAAATAACAACCCAATACCTCTATTACCTTTATCATTATCATACTCCCTTCACTTATTCCATAACCTTCCCACAATCCCCCATCAATAAAAATCCTCAAAACCCTAACCCAATACATCTCCCAAACCACCCATCCCCCCTCTCCCCCCTCCATTATTTCAACCAAAAAACCCCATATAAAAACCAACCCTACCCCCCAATCATACCCCCACTATAACCCCCCAAAATCATACCTTTTACCTTCCAATCCCATCATACTTACAACTCTTCCATTCTACATTCTTTCCTTCCCCTCCCCTACCTTCCCAAAACTCCTATCTACCATCTCCCCTCCATCCCTACCCTTTCCATTTATACCCTTCTCTAACCCCCTTTCAAACCCTATCCTACCAATTACCACACTTCTTTTCCTCTACCTTACAATTCATATACCTCTTCCTTATTTAAACCCCAATAATCAATAACTCTCCTAAAATAATATTAAAATTTAAAACATTATAACCCCCTTTTCTCATTTAAACCCCCCCCACCCCATAAAT